>QNGE01002738.1:19928-92571 GCA_008508345.1 Paragonimus westermani
TGCGATAGTAGATACGGGAGCGGGTGCATCGGTTACAGAAAGAGTCCCAGGATTGCCCGTTAAGCCCGGTTATTGGCATGTAGTTACGATCGGAGGGACGAAGTTAAAGGTACTGGGGACGCAGAATGTTGAGATCCAGATAGGCAGTGTGAGGCTACGTCACGCAACGTTAGTGATTAACAATGTGAAAGAGACAATAATAGGTGCCGATCTGTTACGTCGATTGAAAGCCAGCTTAGACCTGGAGAGAAACGAGTTGCGTGTTGATGGCGACGTTGTTATTTTGCATCGTGCAGTGCACACGACTCGTGAACGGAAACCGGGGGTTGCTGCGGGTTGGAATTACGTCTCGTAAACGAGAGAGCGCGCGTTGCGTGTGACTAGCGATTTGGACAATAAAGATTGTGCTTTCTTGGAGGCCTTCTCGCTACAATACGATACACCAAACCGCGCCAATCCTTCCCGGTATGATCACACCCGATTTAATGACGAAAAATCTTTTACCGGCTCTGTAAACGACGGTGTTGGCTGGACAGCAAGTCGGATGCCGATTGATGTGAACGTCGACTGGATGATGTTTACGGTCAAGGCGGTAGTATTGTCGATTAGCTCAAGCTTTTCAATGTCAACAGAGAATTTAGAATGTGCCGAACAATCTTCATCAGTGATTTGCGTCTGAATGTTTGCAAGCAGGAACATCCAATGAGAACTTTGCCGGTAACTAATGCCGATAGAGTGAGCGCCATGCGAAAGTTTAACTAGGCTAATTCACAGCCTGTAAAGTGTGTTGGCCAAGCTGGAGTCGATCTTTTGGCTTCGATGCACTTGCGCTGAGCTTTCGTATAGGTAAGAAATCGTGAATTGGTCGATCAATTCCTGGCACAAAATGGGCGACTGGCGACTGCTGGGCAAGTAGCAGTCGTTGCCGCCAATAGCCGGCCTGCCTGATTGACGATGTTTTGTAGCGAGTTTGCCTTTCGCCGAAGGTTTGGATGGTACCAACACCATCCTGGTAGTCTGCGAGTCTTGGACTATGCACGGCTTCTGGCTGAATGTTCCTTCAACTCGTTGATCTGTGTAGTCGTACAGTAGATACGGCAGCACAACTTCCCCATCAGGAGTTCCAGACTATAATCAGTTATCGGGACTGATGGGGGCGACGTGAAGACGGTTTTGATTACAGCACACGCCGTTTGTATGGGAAAGGTTTCCGATACCTGTACCCAAGGGCTGCCGAATTTTCTGACTGAGTTATCTTCATCCGTGGAATCTTAGATATGCTGTGCTGCGGACGACAACTTTTCTGACTTCAAATGTTTCAAGATGGCACCATCCAGCTTCTGCCATCCCAAAAGTCTACTCACGCAACGTAACCGTTGGGGTGGAGACTGATCGTCTAGCTCGGCTGAATTAAACAAGTCACAGAACAGTTTAGTCTCCGATCTTTTAGTCTGTTTCATTATTGCACCCACCACCAGGATGTAGAGAAAATCAGACGAGGTTGATCCCGGCACATCTTCTGCTTCCACCGCGACATCGAAAAGAAGGGGTTGGGCCATGCATGGAAATCCGATGTTATCCGCCCGGTGATAAAGATGGTCTTAATCCGATGGAACAATGGCCGGGGATTTTGGGCGCTGTATTCAGACAGTTTAGAGGCAACACTACATTCGGTTTCGTTGGCAATGTCCACAATATCATCAAGCACTGTTAGTAAAACCAAAAATTGAATGAAGCGCTGTCCGGAAAAAAAGAGCCCAGCAAATATATGGTGGCTTAATCGGCCAAATGACAGGAAGGACCAACACACTTTAATATCAAGGGAGAGCCGTGGCTGCAATTGGTGTGAGAAAAAGTGTGTGTACAGAGGAAACGGAAGACGTAGGAATAAAAATGGGGCAAATCACTAACAATTCCTGGCTCGTCGAATTCAATGGGCCACCACACGAAATGAGGAGAGCACCGAACAGTATGCTCGGATGACGATTGTTAGAGATTCCCACACGCTGCAAGGGAGGGCCAGCGTTGAGTGTCACTAAGTTAGTAGACATGCAGAGCCAAAATATTTCACCGTACAGTCATTTCACTAGTCAAAATATCTACACAAAAATAAGACAGGGGCGGTTCCCGTAAACATCCGTTTATTCTTGTTGCCAGTCAACCTGAAAAACCATGGCGATGCTCTTAGACAAGGGTACGGATGAAGCTAATCAGACGCTGTTATAAAAGTACAAAAATTGGTTACAAGTTCTATACATGAACAGTGGACGCTACATAAGCTTGCTTGAATCTGGCAATAAATTTCGTGTTTTGGACTATCACAAATATTTCGGTCTACAAGGAGCAGTGTGCTGGTTGGATAAGAAACGAGCATTCCGGAATAGGCTAATGTTATTCAAATAGGTAGAAGCTTGCGCTGACAACGAGGTGGGAATTCGTCGTTTGGGGTGCAGCTGTTTTAGGTTTGAGCGTTTATTTTGCTTGCCACAACCTTAGTGACGTTCGGTGAATCACTCATTCAATGGTTTACTAGTTTCTTGCAGGAGAGAAATTCTGGTGATTGTGAGAATGCCGTGTTATCGGTTGTTACCTACCGGCATGTCCTCCAGAAGTCTCCGATCCCCAGGAAACTTCATTTTTTGATTTAACACTGGGTAGCCCCTGACCTTCGGTAGCCGGGTGAGTCGCTAACAGAATGAACGTGCGCAGAGTGTGTTTATGTTAAATATGGTGGCAAGTAGTCCAGAAGAGTCAGCAGGAAGCGCCGTGTTGTCGTGCGTTATTGTGATGTGGATGTAGTCCCCATCAACTTAACGATGTTTGGGGGATACTGTACGATAATAATAAATGGAATAAGAAGGATGGGTCTCAGCAGTGATGAAATGAACAAGCTAACATGGGCAAGCACAACAGGAAAATGAATCGGGTCATTCGAATTGAGGAACCTACTAGATCTGCAAACGACCATCCAACCCGAAGGTCCAAATTTGTTTCCGGTGCCGTAATGTGATGTAATCGGTGGTCCTCTTTAAAGACTGTTTGAATTATAAATCTGAGTAGCCTTGAAGCCAGCTTGTCCTTCTTAGCTCAAGCAAAGGATTCTGAAGCTCTAAAAAGTTGTGTTCAAGCGTTTAAACTGCCGGTCTTTATTTAAGACTACCCTCCTGAAAGTCTATACCACGTGTTGATTCATGTATGATGTATGATCTCATGCTTCCTTTGTGGGTCTAACAAAGAACGATACCAGGCGCTAATATTATTCGAATCGGACTTCTTCTGATGTGTTTGTGATTTCGTGGGTCAAAACAGCAGAGTGAGAATATTGCGTCTGACATAAGTTCATCTGAAAGTATGACTACGCCAACGGCTCAGGCTATGGTCTGTGCAACCGTCAGTGAACCTGCTTCGTTAAGAAACACTATCGAAGAGGTGTCGCCTCCATCGCGATTACTAAAACTGCACCGCAATGCTTCATAATCACCCCACTATTACCCCCAAAGCTGAAACTTGACGATGTGGCAGAACCGCTTGACCAGCTCCCGGTACCGGTAGTGGTCAGGGACGTACTGAACCGAGGGTCGCCCGTAGAAAGCCATCTTGCCCCCTTATTATTCCTGAAGCTGAGTCTCAACGGTTTGAAGTCACACCCACAAAACTATCCACACGTGATGATTTGGACATATTTGATCACCTATCGGAGTGTCCTCAAAGCTTCTCAAAGCTTCGGGCTGGAGACAGCCGAAAACTCCGAAGTGGTCTGGGCGGGAAAATGAATATCACGCCACCTATTCACTACTACAAAATTGAGTTAAGCGTATGCTCATGAATCTCGGCTGATGCGAATAGCGCACACAGAGACTTATGACACAGAGAACGTACTCCTGTTTCTCATTAACTGTTTGACCAGGTTGTCGCTCAAGTGTACACACATATACTGAGGGCGGGGCACCAGATACGTAAGCCATTGTGTAAAGATATCCCGGCGGTTATTAGGACTATAAAATTCATCATGGTATGAAACAGTAGAGATCTCCCACCTATGTACATGTGTTGCCTGATATCCAACTTCAGCTTATCCAGTACATCAAACAACCGGATGTAGCACCTGACGAACGCCGTCCGAACCCCCCACAAGTTTCTGTCACTTTGTAGGGAATGACACCTTGAGTGTTGGACCGGTCTTTTTATAAACGCCACATTCTTCCTCACAGAAAGCTCTTTCACCCTGAGCATTCCGAAAAAATGCTGGCGAAACGAAAGTCGCACGATGAAAACATTTCTAGTTGTCCGGCCACAATTTCAGAGGATTATGACGCTTTAAAAAATCGCCGCAGTCGGCTGCAGTTCTCCGACAGTTCTGCAATGATCCGATCTGTTTTGCAACGCGGATCTGTTACTCACCTCTGTATGATAACGATCTTCAAGTGTATTCACACTAACAACCACAGTCTTTGTAAGGAGTTGGCTTATCATAATTGAACTAGGGTAAGAGCAAGGCACCGCAAAGTTGTGAGCACTAGATTTTGGTTCGCTAATTCTCATCTTGATTCTAATCTGGACAATGATGACAGGCTGCTTTTCCAGGCAAACTCAACGAGAGATTACGGTGGCGGGGCGACTCTTTCTTCGTATTTCTCCGCTGAACTTTCACCGCGATAATCCGGTCGATAATATTTTGGCGTCCCAACCTCTCGACTATTCCGAAATGTTGGTTGGGGGTTCCATCTGCTGTCCAACGTTTCATGTCCTGTTTAAAAGAGTGACTTCTGCGTGGGATAGATGTTCTGTCATCATTGGGTTCTCTCCCACATCCTCTTGAAGGGTGTCAAATCTTCGAAGTATACATTTTCCAGCTATTTTATTTACGGGACCCGCGGGCTGCATGTCAGCGGCTAGTCTCAGTGCCGCCAAAGCGTCTGGTTTTTCACAAACAGATAACAGACTTCATGCGTTGGCGAGACGCCTAGAAGCCTTCGCTTTTAGGCTACAGGCATGTCAACGGAAACCCAGTGGTCGGCCCTTTTGAGGCGGTTGGGCTGCTAGTTTCAGGTAGCCATGAGGTCATATTGCTTGATTGCTCCCGCAGAATCAATAATATCAGTGTTGTTACAGAGAATCGCAGAAATTCTCCAGAAATCAACAACGTTCCAGCGAGTCATCATCGGGCGTCACAAGCATGGAATGACTAATTTGTTTCACTCGGTTGGTGAAAAGTGTGCGATAGTCGTTGCTGCCTTCTCCCCAGCCGTCGGTATATCCACGACTGACGGCATCGTAATACAATCTGCCACATTAGCCACGTACCGTACCTTGAAAGTTATCCCTATGAAACAAACGGAATCAATATTCTGTCGATTATCCGGACCAAAAAAGAGTACGAAGAGTGCATTCGAATTCGTTAACGTTGTATGTCACTCATTTGAGAAGATCGTCCTCCTCATCACCAACGGCTTATTGAAGGTTTCGGCGCCGCTCAGAAAAGTCCATATCGGTTTGCATGAGGAGCCAGTAAGGATAAAACGTTGATCCCTCGAAGCTTAGGTAGGATAGTACCACCAAACTCTCGTACCCATTGTTCGTGGAATTTCACGATGGTATATTCGTCCACAAACCACCCTCCTCAGGTTCCGTCTGCCATCGAATTCGAAGGCACTGGCTTCGTGAATACTACCGAATCGACCGTTCTTTATAAACACCGCAACCTTGTAGACTGTTCTCTTAGCCTCTATGGCATTTATCCGGGATCTTTTTGCGGAGTGGCTGAGCAGACTATCTGGTAACCCAACTCATGTTTCACTCAGTCTATTTCCAAAGGAAACGCAAGCAACAGTTGGAAATTAAAAACGTCACCCAGTTCTCCGAAGGTGGTGGACGAATCCTCCTACTGGTTGTCGCCCAATAGACTCGTACTCAATTTCCCATTACTACTAGGAACATTCGAGCATAACTCCCCCCATAGCCATACTTTTCCCACGATCTTCTGTAATGCACAACAGGGTCTTTGCAAGGGACGGTCATTTACCACGAATCCTCTGGTAGCCAGAGAAGAGTGGACAAGTGCCGTTAGCCAATTTATATGCATAGATGTCATGAACCTAAATTTTGCCAAAGCCTCCTGCCGCATGAATCACGCATTTTTGTCTAGTACAGTACCCACACGGAGTATAAATTGATATTATTTGGTGACTAGAAACATGCCGCACTAATCGATAGTATAGAATGCAGATAACCTCCGCGTCTTCTGCCTTCGTGCAAGCAACCGTCCTAACGGTAGAACTGTTTCGAAATTCAAGCGAGATGTACGCCAGAAGATATTTTGCGAACTTCGGAAAAATATTAAAATTCATACCTCGAAATAGACATGTAGAGTTTATTGGCTGAAACAACTGTGTTGCAGTGATAAAAAACGGTCATACCTAAAAGTCGTTCGTGTTCACACCTCTCTTGGGGAAACGTATCACTGTTTCCAATAAAGGCGTCGTGTTGGACTTCGTAGTCCATCTTGTGTTATGTAGATGCTTCCACTGAAAGTTTCATGATGGGATGCACGAACGTGATGACGTAGCTGTGAAATAATGTGAACACACAGTGTTCAAGAATTGCGAATTCACGTATACATCTCAAAATATATGCAAAATCGCATCTTTTTTCAGAATGAAGGTATGCATCCCCCACGAGAACTTCGTAAATAATATTTTGGCAACAGACCACGGAGCCGTGTTGTTCCTCCAAAACTTCCAAAATATCATTTCACCATCAAACAGCTGTTCTCAACTTATTTCCACCTAGACCTGCAGAAAACCTACGAAACCTACCGAATATATTGGACGCATCACATATCCCAACCTCATTTTCGACACTGAGTGTGGCTGGATTTCGATTGGGCCAGACTGAAAATCTACAGATCCCATTCAACCAATAGAAAGAGAGCATCTCCGGTAGAACTCGCCCCTCCACCCGTTTGCCACGCATGGATTCCGAGGTTGGTTTCTTTTTCACATAACTTGATTTCTACCTGTTATGTTTCATAAGAGTAATTGTTTTCACTTGTTTAGGAGGTTGCAGTGGAGGTTTTGCCACCACCACCTTACTCCGAAACAGACAATTCGATTGAGAAACGCAAAGACGCGGATCCACTGATTACTTCCACAAAAGATCCTACTAAAACTGTAAGACCACATAAAGATTTCGATATGGAAATTGCTCATCGTTCACGTGCCTTTGAAGAAACTGGAGATGCTGCCAGTGACTTAGATGAAGATTTTGAGGACGAGACAGTTGTCGAGCGTTTGATTGGACTAACCGAGATGTTTCCGGAATCTTTTAGAAATGGATGCAGTTCTGCTTTTAAAATGGCGTTGTCTGGGATTAGCACCACTTTTGATATGAGTAAAAACGTTTCTTGGTTCCTCGCTAGCACCGCGACCATCTGTTTCCTACCGCTATTCTTAGAACTGGAACGAGCACAGACCGAAGAACAAGAAGCGGTGCATCAAAGAACTATGATGCTTGGTCCAAGGGCTGCTTCTGGTGGTTCGACGTTAGCTGGGTTCTCCTCAAATGTCCCTCACTTGTCTCCAATGTAGCCCATAGCTGTAAATTGAACAACTGCTACGAACACCAGTTCCTTACACAATGTACATTCAGTTTTTGAAATACGATTTCCGCTCACTTCACTCCAGTTTTTCAATTTGGCACATGTTCATGATATGGGGGCGTATCTGGATTGTTAGTTGTAACACTTACATAAATCGCGCTAGTCACTTATTTGAAGTTTATTTCGTAATTGCATGAACGGTCATGCAAATAACACGGCGGTTCGCTACTTTTGTGGAATGGGAAGTACACTAGGATATCCCCGAAGGAATCGGTGATACAGGGTGTGTAGTTCTACAACCGTTTCTGTCTCAGTGACATTCAGGTAATTATGCTTCCGTTTCGACCGTCGGAGCCGGTGAGAGCTTGTCGAGTGTTAAAGTTTTTAACAACAGTCGAATGCCTAACAAGGCTGCTCCGTTTTGTTGTACAGCAATGAGATAGTGCGAAAGGGTATTAAATATGGTAATACTGAAAAGATACGTGATTATGAGTACCCTACCCTTAGGGCAGTCGGACCTTCTACGCGTTCATTGATGATACCTTAGTAACCCGCGCAAAGCAGACTGTACTGTCTACAGTGAAAGCTGCTATGTGGTATGGGGACCTCGTAGTTGCAACCAGTGGACTTGGTGTTGAGCTTCTTCTTGGCGCTAGGTTGACCGGTCTGGGGTACGCGTACGACATTGTCTTACTTAGCTCCTCTGCTGAAGACATGCTGAACAATGTGTGACCGGGGTGGTTCATATGGAATGCGCTTCGCAGCTTCAAAGTGCTGCCTCAAGACTTGGACATTCCCACCCCTACTTTCTTTATTGCAGGTAATCCGCTTGACTGTGGACAGTTCCACATACTTGAGTAACACTATCTCGTCAGCCTGTAATATTGCTGATGAAGTATCACAAGGATATCAAAGGCAGGAGTTGCCTTTTCCAAATTGCATCGAAAAGACGTTCCGTTGTCGCTGAAAGTAAGAATATATAACACCTGTGCGCGTTCCATTCAGCTGTATGGTTCTGAAACGTGGCCTGTTCGCAAGCAAGATATCAACAGGCTTGCTGTGTTTGGCCATCTTTGTCTCCGCCAATTGGCCCACATTAAGTGAGCTGATCGCGTGAGCAATGTAGCACTCCGCCTGTGCGTATTCCGGAACGCTCGGGATGCGCGATCAATTGGACAACTAATTACGTTGCACAGCTTGCGATGGCTGAGTCACGTGCTCCGTATGCCAGCTGAGTGTTTACCGTAACGGGCATTATATATTGAGGCCACCAACAGTTGGGTAAAACCGCGTGGTGGTCAAGCAACAACGTGATCACGAAATATGAAGACCTTGACTGCTCCATTGGGCAAAGTGGGCAGGGATCGCCTGCCTGGATGGGGTCCTCGTGATCACAAACCGCTGGTTAGATATGCTATCCGAGGTGGCGTTGTGTCGCAGTCAATGGCGTATCTGTATCCATATCATTTCTAGTTCTTCCGCTTAGTCTTCTTTTACTATTTGTCTACCTTAGTAATGTTTCCTTTTATGATATTCCATTTCACTGTTGAGGTGAGCGGCGGCCCGAGCCGCAGTACCTTCTGGTCAGGCTCATGGTTGTTATGATGATGATGAGTTGCAACCTCTGAGGCTCACCGTATCAGCAATGGCGAAAAGATTTTTGTTGGCGTAATCGGTGGAGCATGGGATATAAGTCAGTTTAAGACCGTCTCACAGACGTTTGTAGGCTAAAGGGAATAGCCGAGGCTTTGGGAAGCGGCCTTCACACAAGGCAAATGGGTCACCACCTCTTGGTGATTTTGTGTTGTATAAATTCCAGATTAGCTACACCTCTTCCAGTATGGTGCGCGTGTCTGTATGTTGACTTCCAATGGCGGCCTCACCATTGTGCTAATAATTTGCTAGGGGGTGTCCACTGTGAATCTTCTATTAGTTCTGACGAGTATCGCTAGCTTACTTTCTTAACCATCAACGTAACGTTGACTCTAGGGCAACGATCCAACGTAGCTATAGCATCTAACTTTCTCCTGAGTGCAACTGAAGAATGTGCGTCGTCCCACACTTATACTTGCTAAACGTTGGTCAGCCTTGTACCGAGCATCGGTGAGTTTTGCACCGATAGAGTTAAGTGAGACGGATTGCACCTTCGGCGTCAACATAAGTAACGATTGGTGGGTTGCTTGCTGCTCCAAGTTAAATACATTAGGATAAGAATAATGCCGGATCCAGTACGGTAGCACTGCGGCACATCATTTGCGGCGTCGAAAGGCTAAGGTTATTCGCCATTGATTCTAATTTTGTATGTGAGACGGCATAGATCTCGTCATAAAAAACCAGGCTTGTTTATTTCACTTGTGATGACTGTCGTCGGCTTCATCGGAAGCTCTCTAGGACCATTGCATGCATTGGATGGTCTTCTTAGCAGCTTTTGCTCACAAGCGAGTTGCGGCGAACGGGTTTGTAGTGCACGATTAACTTTTTTAACACCCGTGCTGCTCTGGTACAATGATTCAGTAATGGGATGAACCCTTATGAAATCGTCCACCGACCCCTCCACAACTTTTGGCGTACCTAGCATCAGCAGCAAGTATACAGTCACTGGTGTTTATCTTATTTCCGTCTTTGTAGATTGGAAGGATTACACCATACTTCCAAGAGTCCGAAATATTGTTATTTAAGTGTTGGAGCAGACTATTCCGCCTGCCCATGTGCGCATTTATTTGGCACAAGTGGGGATGTTTCATCGGTCCCGACTGAATTACCACTGTTTAATAAGAGTGACTTGTCGCGTACGTTAAACAAAGTGAGATTATTGATGGCAAACGGAAAACGACCTGGATTCAGGATTTTAAATACGTGGTTCTGTCCCACTAATGTTGAAGCCATGCCTCTGGAATACGCAATTTCTCTTATTTGTATTAAGCAATGGGCCCTAATGATCCCATTGATTGTCACATTTACCCCGGATTTGACGAAGGAGACCATATGACCAAAGAGCCTTTTAGCGCGGTCAGCGGTGGACGTTTTAGGTAGCAGTTGATAGACTGATGATCGTTGAGTACGGCTGCTGTGTACTGGCTGGGACAATTCTTGTACATCTTAAGTGAAGCTTCATCTTTAAAAATGGACGTGTCCCTTGAGACTCGCCTGTCTCAAACGTTCAGATGTGGTTTCAGTTGACGTGATCTGTGGGTAGGGACTGACTTGCAAACCAGGGTGGAACCAGTTATCGCGCTGTTTATGTACGACATACTGTGAGCCAAATATCCGTCCGCTATAGAACCTCGGCCCGCCGGCTTGAAGTGAGTGTTCCCGCACCTCTCAGAGGCTGGATGGTTTAAGGTTGTACAAGTCGGCAATAGAAGGCGAGCGGTGATGAAATCATGCATCAGGCGGAGGGTGGCTGTGACGTAATCCTTTGCGTCTGATGACACACCATGCGAGATTCGGGGGCTAACACCGTGCCTATTTGGGAAGGTCTGTGGTCTGTAGACTCTGTAGGTTAGTTGAGGTGCTCGGTGAACCTCACGCCCAACACGAGATTCTAGAAGTGAGCCGCCGCGGTATCGGAAGTTAGCCCACTAGTAAGGTCCACCTCAGGAACGTTGATCTCACCGAGGATGATTGTGTGACATTCTCGGACTGTCGTGGCCCGTGTGATGGCATGGCGCATTCATTCGCGCCTACACGTCCGAGCTTTTCTGAGTCAACGATCGTTCGCAATTTCTGCAGTTGGTTCTTCGGAGAAGCAGCAATAATGAACACGCCCAACCAGGTAGGTGTGCTTTCATTTTCTGGGAACAGTGGTTGTTTTTGGATGAGTAACGAATACTTCACGGACTAGGCTGACTATTGTGGTGTTGACTGCGCCAGGTTTTTAACCGTTGGAAGTCGCTGATATTCTTGTTACCTTACCGCACTTACAGCGGTGAACGGCATACAGGTAGCCGAGATGCAGTCTGCTTGTAGCTGTAGCTCAGGTGTGAAGCAGTTCCTCACTGTTTTCCATCCCAAGCGAAATGGGTAACACCTCTTGCGAGAGGGTGACTCTCGATAGTCAGCGGAGGTTCACGGTGAAACCCAAGTGTTCTGGGCTAGGGGGTCGTTGGGTTCACTACTTCGCGCTTGTCCGTGTTCAGTCCTAGTTTGGTTCGAGTGAACCCCTACAGTTTAACATCGTGTCTTTCTTTAAACATGCATCTGACATGTACTGCCATGCCATATACAACGTTCTGTTGGGAGCTTTTGCGATAACTGTGTGCTTTTCGTCGGATCTCCCTAACCACCCAAACAAGAACTACTAAATCTAAGTAGGGGGAATCCGTTAGCAGAACTTCCTCAGTATCAACTATGTGACCGGGTTTGGAGATTGTTACCGGCTGTCCATCTTGGAGAATCTTGTGGGGTGTGTTTGTATCCTCCACACCTGGTTGAAATAGCTCGCGGTCAGATAATTGTCATTAATCATCCGCTCCTTTTCAACTGTGACGTGTTTTCACTTCCTGCGACCTTATAGATACTGAGGTTACATTTGGCAAACTCAAAACACTGGTCAAGCCCCGGAGTGTTCTGAGCTACGGAAGAGTTGCCTGATTCCAAAGTGCGCCCCGACTGCTCCGGGCTTCCCTGGTTCGCAGCGGTGGATGACCGGGAGACATCAGCTTGTTAGAGTACAACTCAACTACCTTTTATACGCTTCTGCATTGTGAAAGCTTGTTGGTTACTGACGCTTAAAGAATGCAGAGGGTTTGGGCTGTATTTGACCAGGACAGCTTCGGCCATCGTTGAACTACCATGGACGCATTTTGTTGGTCATGAGAAGGCAACTGAATTGCTGGCTATGCCTGTGACCTGAATGACATTATTCCCAGATGTGTTCAGTTAATGGGTCGTACAGTGGTAACTGAGGACCAGCGTGGACGAATCTCGGAGTTTCAAATATAGGTCTGTTGAGATTTCCGAGTCGTACTTGCGGTACACCCAGTACTTACAAAACTCATTATACGAAGCCCTGCTGCCTGCGAACGTGGTCTACAAACGTCAGCAGCCGGGTTACTTGCACAACCCATTCTGTTAGTCGTGTAATATCGAGAAATGAGGTGAGTAGATACCGAGGCTGTAAAGATAGTAGAACTTGCCGTAAGTGCTATCCGTTGATATCATATGGTCTTTTGGGGATGTGGCTTGGTTGCTGGAATCGATGGTGCTATTGGCACCACTGTCGCGATCCAATCAACAGCTATGAGCGTCATAAAAGGATAACTTCGTCCGATCAGTAATGGATGAGGTAAACAAACGGGTAGGTTTAAGAACCCGAAATATGGATGCCACTACGCCACCGACTGCGGCACCTTGCCATCTTGGACAGCGTTCTTAACTAGCGAGTCAAGTGATCACGAAGTCTCCAGCTGGATGATCAGCGGAACGGTCGGGGCTTTAACATTTTGTGACCATGTCTGCTTGAGCACCGCACGGTTTTATACAACTGTTGGTGGTCTCACCATATGGTGGTCGGTGTGGTAAGTGCCCAGGCTTACAAAGTACGTGATTCAGCCATCGCAGACTGTTTGATCACGTATCTGGGGGGCGTTCCGAAATGATCGTCGATGAACAGCCGCGCTGATCACGCAATCACCTAGTTTAATGTGGTGAGAAGGCCAATGACAGAACGAACAAATCTGTTTATACATGTTCATTTTATCGTTGCGAACAGGCCAGCTCCCCGAATTTTCGGGTAAAACACCTCTCTCTTTTAGCAAAAACCGGTCACCATTTCGACGTTGTATGATGTAGTTTGGCAAGGGATATATGAATTTACTCTTCATCATATCGTCATAGACACTTACTGGTGCTTAACTGCTATACAACCTCGAAAAAGATTGCAATCTCTGGCCATGAAGAATAAAAAACAGGAAGGAAGAGGAAGGGACCAAATAACACCACTAAATAACATTCAAACATTCAACATCGAGATGCTTATATCTTGCAAACAAACAACCGAGCTATGGGTGAAAGTAAGGCGTCATCAGGAAGACAGCTTTATTAGGGATCGCACTGCTCCGTGTCATTAGGTGCACTTACTTCACAGGTAATTCGGCCAAACAACATTCACGCCACTGGGTCCGACTAGCCACCATCTCACCTAACGTCTCCAGCCACCGGTTTTGTGATTCGCGAGGTCCCCAACCAGGGAGACGAACCCGATCTACAGCAAGCGAACGTGCGATTGGACACAGACATCAGTGGTCAAGTGGCTGAAGATGGTTCGCGTAATACAGCCCTCACTGTTGCCTTATATATGCGACCCTTAAGCCACAGAGATACCTCTTTGTCGCCGGATTATCAACTACTACACTAGCATTAAAGATACGCGCTTTTGTTTCCTCTCTTACGCCTCCGTCGACACATTTAATGCACCTTTCCAGGTACACAAAATCCCACCGTGCCATACCAATTGGAAACAATGATCCGTCATTTCACTTTGTAAATAAATCGCCTCAAGATACCCTAATGATTATAGGTAGAATTTAACTCTGACATGCAGCGTCACTACCGCTTCCAGTATCACCTCTTCGAAACTTTTTGTTATGCTCGCTCCCAGGGGTCCGTCAATAAAAAATAGAGATGAAGACTTAAATGGCCGGCACTGGGATTATCGAAAACTAATCAGAGGGACAGATAGTGAAGGTAGGGAAGTGGAGAACATCATCCGTTTCAACTTCACAGTCCTTAAACTGACACAGGGGATTCTGAGAGCTGACTTTAATCATGCATGCGCTTGAATTGGTACGTGTTTGTAGTTTGGACTGATTTGGCTGGCTACATCTCTAAGCACTCTCGGTTCTGCAAGATAAGTGGGCCCAAAAGTGGCTATTTGGGTTAACTTTCGAGAGCTTTTACGCTTTCCTCCGACGTACAGAGCCGTCCTCACGAATAATAATTATCCACTGGTGTCAACATAGTCTAACTATTCAAGTGTTTTAATTGGGTCGATGACAACGAAGTAGCATCTTGCGATCAAGTTGGAGTAAGGATCAAACTGAGCTCCAAGGTGGAGCAAAGCTTGGTCGATTACTTCCCGTCGGGCAATCGCTTATGCTCCAGGGTGTTCAATTTCACGTTTCCTATACAACAGCGTAGTAGGTGAAAATCTGAAAGCCGTAATTGGAAGCTAGGAGGACCTCGGAGTAGAGTCCCTGTCGAGTAGTAAATCGGCGGATTTTGAATATATGGACGGTATTACTCGGTTTCTCTTCAGATAACGAGCAGTACACGAGGTAACCGATGACAAACTTAACATGATGGATAAGAAAAACTGGGCAGAAAGTTACGGAGATTCGTTGTGTAAAGCCAACAGCTTCATAGGTGAGCTCCCTCTAACGATTGCAGTACACTGCCGCGTTCGGGATCGGTTCCTGCTAGCCATGTGGATGGTCGCTCACTGCCAAACCCAGTAGACGCCACCTGAGAACTAGACGACGCTTTCATAGCCTTTGACCGCGTCATCGTCCGGTCTTCTCGAGATCTCTGCTGACCATCATCAGCAACCGCACTCAACAAACCGCGGTGCAGCAGACGCTCCGTGGAGCAAAGTTTGTTAGCCAGTCAGCGTGCATCGCGTATTTTCATCATCGCAGTTATCGGTAGCGTTCTTGAATAATTCCAAGTACACGCCAGCGGACTGTCGCGTTTCTTAAACAATCGGTCCGTCTGGTACGAGCTAGCTGGTAGGGACAAAGTCGCTTAACTGCTGAGGGCTTCATGCGTTCCTCACGTGGGTGAGCCAGTTTTCTGGGCAAAACTTAGCGTCTATACGCATCGTAAGCCTTTATTCGACAGCAGAACGTCGTTGCGACTCTAAAGATGATAAGGATTATCGAACGAACTACGTTTTCTTCAATCTCATAGGTACCTCTTCAACGTTTTTACAAGTCCGTTGAAATCGTTGCACATCCTTTTTGAGTACGAAATGCCTGTTTATGGGCACCTGGCCCGAACGTTCAACTCTTTAGCCGGCGTTCTATGAGGATGTGCGTTCCCTCTTTAACATTCGAGCGAGTAACATTGTGAAAGGAGCATTAGGAATTTCCAAGGATATTGAACTGGTTCTTTTGTTAGGTTGTAAACTGACCAGTGTTCAGTTTGCGAACGAAATTAGTCTACTTAGCTCCGCGGACATAAAGGCGGAAGCCACTCTGAATCGAGCGAATCATAAGGCTGGTTCATATCATATGCAGTTTTCACGCAAGCTTTTTATACTGTTGGTCGCCCCGCCTGCCTGTATAGTATCACTCTATCAACTTGCGGTGCCGTTGATGAGGTGTTCATGAAGACAACGACGGCACGTCGCATTTTTCAGTCTTCACAACTCGTGGCGTCACGAAGATATCCAATTGTGCTTTGTACTGAAGGCGTACAACTCATAGTTATCCTATTAATTAGGAATAACAAACAGAATCTGGGTAATAAATCGTGATCGGAACCAGTCAAAACAGAGGCAGCTTCAGCATTGCAGTGACCTGATTTCTAATACATAAGCTTGGTTTTAGACACATTAACAGAGCTTCAATTAGCTTCAACAGACGTGAACTTTGATTACGTGATGGAACTGTGAAACAATTAGATGGATCTATGGTATGCCGGCTTTCAATTAAGTGGTGAGCGACCGATGATGCTGGAAATCGGTTACGGGCCAAAGTTTTCAGTTGCTCCAGTGATGTTTGTTCAACGAGTCGTTTACGATTGTTTTCAACTGTTCGCATCGTTAACTTCAGTTCTTCCTAAGTAACAGACACCGTAGCTACATTTTAGTTGATAAATACAATGAAGACTGGGAATAACACAACGTTTCGAGCAAGTTGTAATACTCTACGTTTCAACCACCTCGGGTGGCCTTCCTCCTGAGGACGCAGTGCTAATTATGTATGCCGCATTTGGTTTGCCTGTTCAGAATCTCGTCTGGCTGGATTTCTCACCGTTACTATCTCGGTGTTGTGGGTGTCGTTCAGTCCTAGGTACGCTTTCCGTTCAATCAGAATACAGTTCGCTTTTAGCCTGGAAAAAAGTTAACATTTTCTACTGAGGGTCCGTTGGGTTTCTGCGGAAACGGCTTAGCCGACTCACAAAATTTAACCATATTGGAGTTCATCGTGATACCTCATCAGCTGATCACTTTTGACGGGCGCGCTTGCTGATTTGGAGACAAGCTTCAGATTGCGGAAAGTAGATCATATACCAGCCACGTTTAAACCATGACTTGGACTCGGATTTGATGTTAATATTCTCTTCCAATTTCGTCGTACCCAGTTTTTCCTGGCGGCGTTGTAACGCCATTTGTTTTGGAGTTTTTTTAATAGGGAATGTAGAAATTGGCAGCACAGAGGCCGTCGAGCATATGCAAGTTTGACTGTGTGAAAAGTACGCAAATTGCTTTGTTGAACGCCATGGAACGCATTTCATCATCTCACAAAAGTCTCGACATATACGATAAGTGCTTGTGATTGGACTAAGGGACGATTTATGTATCAACGTTACGAGTGTTTTGGCGTCCCCGAATACATGGAACGCCATGAAAACGCTCCTTGTGCATAAGTTTGGTATGTGACTTGCGTAAGTTAGGTTCTTTCTTACACGCGGTCAATGTAACACTACAAAACGAAACGTGGCAAGTAATTATTTTCCTCTTTATGCATTTCATTATTCGACCGCGATCGACACATCGCCAAGGAAATTGCGGAATGTCTGCTTTGGTGTATGTGCTGTACATACACCGTTTTGACCACTCTCACGGTACACTGTCAAAGGGATTGGAGATTAGTGTGATAGGTGCGGAATAGTAGTGACAAACCGTACGTGGCCTGTCGCTCTTGATGTTCATAATAATCACGTGTCACAGCACAACCACACTTTATTATATCACCGGTTAGTAATGTGGCAGATTTATTGGTTGAGCGGAGATTGGATTGCAAAACGTTGGGCTTCTACCATATTCGCGATAGCAAGAGTAACCTAACGCCTTCTACTAGCTGAACCACTACACAATGCTCGGGGCTTATAAATTCCACCCTCGGACCCGGTCACTCAACTATGACGTCCCGTAGTGTCGAAAAAAGGTAGCTAGAGTGATCTATCTCTCCATTACAAAGGCTAACAGTCTTCTTACGTTCCTGTGGAGGATTTCACTTGTCACGCTATTGCTAACTAGATCTTGCATATCTGTGAAATCCTTGCGTTAGAAATACGATGTTTTTCCGTGAGCTTGCTCATCGTGTCATTACTGCATATCTCTGGAAATCAGTACGCAAATCAAGAAAACTGACCACAATAACAGGTGAAGAAAAATACGACGCCTCGAATTCACACAAAGTACCAATGTTAACATCCATTTTGAATGTACTTTTTTATGCCATCCTATCGTTTCTACAATCAACCAAGTTCGAACCGCGTAACGACACGCTTCCAGCTGTTGTTGATCTATACCGCTGTTTCTCCAGTTAGCTTTATGTCTGTAAAATATTACCACCGGCCGATTGCCTATCTGATTCGAATCAACAGGACTGAGTTTTTGACAGATAGCTTTGAAAAAGTCGCAAAACCATTCACCTTCATTTGCCACTTGACGAGGACTGCACCACAGCCCATATGATAAACACTGTAATAGCCAGTCGGACCTGTTGCCATCCTGTCAGTATAAACGTTACCATGATTGTGGGCTAACAACTGAGTGAAAAGTGAAGTAGCTAATGACGGAGATTCATTGGCTAGTGTTATAACGTTTAGGCATGTGTGATCGGACTTCGAGTAACCCGGTCACCACAGTAAAGCACTAGTGAGGCCGGAAACAGCCAAGTGTACCGCGTTTATGTAAAAGCCGGCTATCATATCATTGCAAACACCATCTTGTAAGATGCGATGGCTGTATACACGTGGACCAGTAGGCTTTCGGCAACCCGAGTGTTAACTAATTTTGTCAGATTAGTACAGGCTAAATGCTGGCTACCTATCAAGGTGTGGCTTAACATAAGACTGTTGACACTTCGAAAACTAAAATTAGGTTCAAACAGGGTGCCCGCTATGTCTGTGAATGCACTAAATCTCGTTTACAAGTCTGATAATGCAACGCAATGTGTAACTTGACAGTACGACAGTTAAAACACGCCATCAATTTGCCACCGTACTCGAAAATCGGGGACCATGTTTTCAACTATGAGCGCAGCTCGTTCGGTAACAAAAAGCAATGCACCACCAACGGTTTTGCAGCACTTAACACACACCAATAAGCTGGCGATAAAAACGATTATGTGCACTTCCTGCTCACTTTCCGCGTTTGACTGTCAAACAGATGCGCACCCAGAACTAAATAGTCAGTCGAATCATCTTACTGGTATACCGGACATCATAACCAAACTCTTGGAGGTTGTTCCGACACTAATGGTTGAAGATAGATTCGATTAATACATTCGCTTTTGAAATTAGTTGGCTTTTCAACCAGTTATTTTCGCCAAACCAAGTTTATCAGATAGAACCAGCTAACATACACACACGAGTCCATAATGCTTGAGGGTAAGTACTTATTTGTGTGCAAAAACTTACAAATGGGTCTCTCAGGAGCATTTTAAAACCGTCCATCAAAATGTCCAAAAGCTGTAATACAATTGCGATTAACATCGAGTGCAACGTAACTTTTCAATCGGATAGAAAGAAGATAAGCTTTTCCGGGTGACATTTCGCATATTATTTTTCAATTTGAAGCACATCACTTTGACAACACAAAACGTTAGTTTGAAAAGGCATTGATTACTACAAGTGACAGAAAAGAATTCAGAACCAGGATAAATTCAAGGTTACAGCCGGCGGTTTCTGGTCGCACCAACGTGGCTGTTAATTCGTAAGCAATGAAGCATTTGTAAACTTTAGTATTGACACCACCAAGTCTGCGGAAGGCCGAATTGATCGGTGGTCAACAACTACTTTCCGATTGATGTATTAGGCCCACTCACTTGTGGTATGTTGTAGCAAACGAGCCTTGAGCCACTCGAGGGTATGTTCTTTCGCTGGAGTTGTTAAAGTTCGATCACCTACATCTATTTTCAAATCACTGCAACTGCAGACGAATTGGTAGATCCAGTCGGATTTGCTGTTTTGACTGGTAATAAAGGTATTGCACTTTTACTGACCGTTAATTTGGGGCCAGCAAGGCTTTCTTCAGTGAATTTCTTGGGTGTCCGGGTTAATGATAACGCGTCATCGCCTTCTTTGGCATATTATTGTTTAATTTTGTGGATCGTTTTTGGTGGTGTGCGACGGACCCTTCGGGATGTCCATTGCGAATGTTTGTTGTAAGTTTGTGTTCGCCTTTTAACATGTCGGTTGTGCAAATTCATGTGAAAAATGTTTTCTCAGAGTTCCACTTTTGCTTAGTTGAGGAGAGTGATCATGTTACTGTTGAAATTTATGGACGCTCAAGTGATTGCACACCAACAACTCTGCAGTGGTGTAAAGTGCATCGCAGATGCTTTATGATACGGGGCCATTCCACCATGGTAGCGCAAACTAAGTCGCAATGGCCCGACCCCACATTGCACCAAGCTGTGTACGTCTGGCTGTCTGCTCTATTTGTGCTCTTCTATGCTCATTTAAGGTGTGCCATAATGCGAAGAAATCCACCTTCGTTGTTCTCAGAAGGCGTCTTTCTCTTTTTCTAGATCGACCGCCTCCAAAGAGATGTTCGAAGCTGCCTTGTTAACCCGAAAGAACATACAGCTCTTGATAATATACCAATGGTCTAACTAAATTGGTCACGTTTTGTAATCACCGCAGCTGCGCTTAATTAAAAGTCAATCGAAATGCGGACACGATCCAATTTTGGCGTACATGTATTATATAAAGGTCACGGAAAGCGACTACGTACGGGATATCATCTATGCATGCATTGTGAGTTGACTGTCTGCTTGACAGCTACCTTGGCCATGTGTGAACCAACAGAACCGCAGTGCAGATCTACGTGAATAGGCGTAACGAACAAACTGCGCCAAAGTATACAAGAGTACCACCGCACCACATACAGGGCTACCTTCTGCCACGACTCCGCAGAAAAGTCACGAGGTCAACATCAGTCACACGAAACAGAACGAGCGAATTGGCAACAAACCCACAGTGACGTACGGGTTGAACACCTATGTGTACTCCCCTACGAAAGACATCGGGCCACCTAACATGCTATATAGTTCTAATGCAACGTTGTAATGTCCATTTCTCGTCTTTGACAAACAGATCATACCGCATGTTAAATGCTGGATAACACCTGTTAACGAGCAAGGTTGCAAGGATGACCGCGATAGAATCCTAAGGACCTTACCTCATGGCTATGTACTTCCTCACCATCCGAACACGATGCCCGACAAATGCGTGATAGAAACACCCTCGCGATGTGAATACATGTTAGCCAAAGAGCCTGGGCACTCCAGGATCTGGGCCCCGTTTAAATGGATCGATAAGTTGTGAGACGAATGGACAGTACATCTCGGTCCCAAACGAGAACGGTGGATGGGAACGGATTACTTTTAGCCTCATCGTGCTCTAAGATACCATGTTTAACGAATTCGGAAAAAAAGGACTTCAGTTTTAAAACAAATACGGCTTAGTACATGGGGATAGTAACGGACAACTTCAGAGTTCAAGGTGTGTTGTCGGGCATGTATTGGCAAGTCCATGTGGACAGCGAAACTCCCCCTGAATAGGATCAACGCAGAGTTACTTAAGTTGTTTATTACGTGGTAAATCAACGTTTGCGTCGGATATCCCCATAAGAGTTGTGCAAAAAACGCCATGAGAATGTCCAGCTTTGTACGGGGCAAACAGAGATCGGAATTCTCATAAACAACAGAACTGGGACTTTGGAAGTTGGCAGAATTTCTAGCTGTACGGTCTTGATAATGGCCCACCAGTACATTTCGAACAAGTGGATTATCTATTCGGGGCGCCAATTTTCGCGTAAGCGGAAGAAAATTCCAACAAACTAATGCTTCGAAGTGCACATCCCACTTCATATGACTGTGACCCCCTGTTCACCAAACGCACGTTAATCTGCACTCTTGATAAAAACTCGATCAAGTTTCCGGATTATGCTTGGTCGAAAATTATGCAACGGATGTTGGGCGGGTCACTGTCTATCGGATGAAGGTGTTGAATGTCTGAATACCACGCGTGTCTGCCATGAGACACATTCGTCGGTGTTGAGTTGTTCACGCTTGCATGGGTTTCGGATGACTGCACACACACGAATTGTAGAGTCTGATGGCAACGCCCTCGGTTGGCGATACCAGTCAAACAAGCCTTATGGGTGAATCGGAAAGCCTCATCCGTCTCTACTTGAAGTGGTAGCCGAAGGCGCTAGGAACGGGCTCTCTCGAACCGTTGCGAAGCCATTTTGGGAGGCATTCACAAATTCTTCGCAACGGCTGCCTGGTGGTTCTAACACAACCTGTCTTAGTACAACAGTTGAGAGAATAGACATAAAGCGACGGAAAGAACCAAGACAAGCTACCTTTGAATTGTGGCGCCAGTACCTGATAAGCAGAAAGCCAAGTTCCGCTTGCAATTCAGCGAGACAAAGCATGCATTGACCAATCCATGTTTTTCTTGTGTATTTGTCCATCCATTCTGTGAGGTATAGCAACATTTGAGGGTGGTAATCTATTGTTCTTCTCTACTTCGACGGTGAATATACTGTTTAGACGCGCACGACAGTCTAGATGACATCATTACCATCTATCGGACACCACATCATCAATGCACTGTTTATACAGATAACAGTTATCGACGGCCCGACACAGTTCATTAGTCACTAGTCTGACCACAAATATGTCTGCAAACGATGGACTTGGTAAACAGCCTATTGCTACGCCGTCAATTTGCCTATGGAGTTTTCCATTGAATTGAAATTGGACGATGGAAGTACAGACTAACTGTTCTTTTGGTTTGTCGATGGAAACGCTGATGTCGAGTTGACTGTTCTCGACGTGAGCGCAAAGACAAATAATCTGTCCTCGCAACTGCATAATCGTGAATAACGAGATTACTTCTGAGTAAACTATTCCGATCCCCGATATTCACTAAACCAACCGTGCCGAAGAAATCAGAGGTGTCTTTTATACTGATTGGAATCAGTCGCGATTTAATTGGTTTCAGCAGCTCCACTAGCTACTTAGCTATTTAACTTGTTCTGATTTTCGTGTACAATCCGTAAACACCTTATGTAATTGCAAAAGTCTGACGAGAATGAATGGAAACAATTGCTCGCATAATTGACTTCATGTGAATTCTATGACAATAAGGAGTGATACTAGGATCTAAAACTACACGACGGAGTTGATGAGCTCCCCGAAACAATAATGGAACCACCTTCCACATTCAGCTGTATTCACTAATGAGGAAGTGCCAAAATGATGCGTTATGATCTTGAGGCATCCATGTACCCAATTAATGTGACGGTCGTTTTTATTTCCCTCATCAGTTCACTTATACGTAAACCTAACTGTGAGAAATGTGAACTTGAATCAGCCACAGGATCAGTAATATTCACCCTGAAAGCGTTATACTAGCCAAGCTAGAGGGTCATGTTAGTAGCTCAGAAATTTCGTCTGGACTGAGTAACCCAACCGTCCCACTGTCTCAGAGAATGCACCAAATTACGCAGAGGGTTGACTGCTCCAGCAACATTTCTCAATTAGCTCACGCTGAGATCCAGCAACGTCACCGCCGGATTTGTGCCACTCTCAAGCAGTCTGGCGAACGTGTTACAGTGAGAGAAACTTGACTGTGGAAAGTACGAATTTCAGCAGGATCCGAACCAGCACATCGACGCGCACTGGGAGGTAAGCTGCGAAGCCCTGCTTGGATCCCAGAGATTTCACATTTGAACTCACTTATCCATCCATTCCGCTGTCCATCAGATGATCCGAAGGAATGGATGCTACAGTAGTAGGTACCCAGTAGGAAGTCTCAATTGGTTCACACTGGAATCCACCGACGTCTCTGTTAAACAATGAAGCCCACTGACAAACTGACGACAGATAATGCTTCATTGCTATGAAGTATACTGATGAGACGCGAACACTGAACGTATGGTACTGTCTTTTCGTAGAATGCACATACATTCTGTGCGTCTGACACTCATTGTGTACCGATTGACGCCTGGCTAGCGGCCGATACTCTACACACAGCCATCAACAAAGCGTCATTCGGATCACTTTATTCAAATGCGCATGCTCTGTGTACAGGAATCCACAATCAGACCCTTCGAGACTTTTTCTCTGGCGGAGAATCTGGCTCCCCTAGCGACATCGTCTCAAGCGAACAGGACGGTTGACGCTGAAGTTTGTTCTTCGCATCTTTTAACTTCTTCCGATTCAAACGCTTCTGCTCCAATCGACGCTCCTTCCATAATTTCCGATCCTCTTGGTCTACCACTTGGTGCAACAGCCTACGTTCATTCTCCACATCTAAACGATTTATAGTGGACGGCTGAGTTTCCTCGACGGAGGCATCAAGCGCGTTAACCACGGGAATATCACCAATGGTTCTCCGAACAACCTGATCAAAAAGGGCGATAAAGGTTGGAAAAAATTGACGCTGTGCGTACTGCATTCACAACGGGAAAGAGGTAATTTCATCTTACAGGTTTACAAAGACTCTATCAAAAACGAACAACAACAATTGGCGCAACTCAAACCGGTTTCCATACTGTTGCACTACTGACTAAAACCGCTCTTCTTCCAGTAGCTAAACATTCACTCGAATTCCGACTGCACTGTAACGACGCCATTCAAGACTTCCATACATCGTGCAGCAAATTGAGCGGAAGCAGTTCTCCATCATTGCAGAAAGATAGGCAAACACGAAATCGTTAACGAGCTAAAGCTACCAGAAGGTTACCACAATCTACATGAACACAAAAGCAGTTTGTAGAAATGCTGGATTCGCGGTTACGAACCAGATTACGCATAGTTCAGTCGCCCTTATCGTGCAACTTTCGCCACACAATGTGAGAGCAACGCAATCACGTGTTCGTTTTACGTAATAGCCACTATGCAACCGATATTTGGGTTTATTTATTAGATCCTTCTAAATCCCAATGGCGTTGTCCCTCAAAATCTAGTAACCAGTATGTACACACAGTGTTCCCCAAAGTGTAGGTACCCCTGCCGGATACACCACTCGCTCTGGTCCCAATTTTAGTAGTGGACTACTTTGGTATAAAACAATAGTGTTCACTCTAGGGCCTATTTGGCTTGGACCATGATATTCAAAAGTGTTTTATTAAAATGGAGAAATACATAAACCGAGAATGTTTCAGGTAATCTCGATCACAGAAAACGCTGTACACAACTATATTCCTGATATTTAAGCTTCTGTGAGCATATTGGGGGGATCTTATGGATGTAAACTTCTCGCGAAGTGCATACCAAACGGTGGTGCACTCATCAAACTTTATATAGACGCAATACAGAGTGGATTACGTGGTAGCATGCGTAGATAAATTGGCGCAAATGTATCCTGTTTCCCCTGAGAGAAGCGGCGATCAACTGAGTGCAATCTGTGATAGTTGTCGTAATGGCGAAGCGATGGGTTAACCGGCGGTAACGAAATTCTTACTGTCAGAATGCTCGGATCCTCAAACTTCGAAAGTTCCAGCCCAAAATACAAAGAAGAAAAAAGCTCGACAGACAAGTCTATTTGTTCCACTTGGAATTACTATGTAACTGTTGTACTTATATGCAAAAACCTCGGATAAATACTCCCCGAAGCAATCTGATTGGTTGGCTGACGCATAAGTTGAGTAAAAATTGGACTCTTGGAGCACCGTATCCCAAATTTATTATAAACCCATTTTAACTGTGTTGCGGAAAGAAAAACAGACGGATTTCCCGTGCCCAGAAATGACCGCTAAATTCCGTCCAGTGAAATGAGGCCTAGAAAATTCTTTGCTGGGGGTGATTGAGGTTTTTGGTTGTTGTTACATGTTGAGTACTAATGGTGGGTCGCGACTATTGTGTTTAATTGTGATCCACTTTGAACAGAACTACAAACTGGAGTTTTACCCTTTTTAAAGTGACGGCTAGGTGGTATCCATCAAACGCATTCTAGTCACATGGTGGCCATGATTGCTTTTGCCTAGGCCCAGGAGACTCGTAAGCGACCTGACATGTTGCATGAACGCAAAACGCCTTGTCACACAAAAGGGTGGCCTAACGGACTACATGTATCACATGATATCAAAGCGCTGACGAATGGTTTACAGACCTTTTCTGTTTAGATATGAGGAATCCGAGTTTAATTCGATAACTCCATAATCATGGATGCTTGATCAGTGGTAAAATGTTGCCAACTTTTCTAACGTTGATTACATACTTTCGACAATCACTCACGTGCAGCGTCCAGTGTTCTACCGTAACAGTCTTTGACTTTCCATCAGTATCGAAAAATCATCGTTCAGCCAAATTAACGAGGTCGGCAATCATCGCTTTATTAAGCGACCCTAATCAGAAGTCAACAAGAGGGTTGCTGTTTTCCCCCGAAGATTTGTTCTGTGGGTCACACCAGATGCAAACTGAGCACAACGGTGATCGGCAGAATCGATTCACAGATACCGGTACACGTAAATATGAGAGTGAGACGTGACTCTAGTGTCAACTGCCAGAGTAAGCTAGTCAGCAAACACACCGAGCCATGTATAATTTACAGATACCTGGTTGTCGGGACCAACTAACAGATCATCAAATAGAACAACACTAAGTTATTTGACACCCATTTGTCCTTAATGAGCCAATAAAATGACATCAGAATATGGTTCATCCGAGAGAAGTGACAGGACTTATTTGTCCTTTTTTCCTTCAGCATCTCTGCACAGTTTCGGCACGTTCCCTATAAGGAAACTGAGATGGACTAGACCCGGATAATTCCAGCCACACTTTATAGCATCTCTTGACATCATAGGCAGCAATGCAGCAGTTAACTTTAACACTAAGTCGCGAACCCTAATTGTATGAGCGTCAAGTGAATACGCTCAGGTTTAAATTGGGACTGCGGGTTGATCAGTCTCAAACGTGTCCTGCGAATAATGAACCGCACTGTTGTTATGTGGAGCGCATGTACTGATACACCGTCATTGCATTCTAATTCACGTATAGTGTGACGAATGGTAAAAAAACTCAACCAACATGTTCGGTCCACTCATGCGCCGCCAGATGTATGCTCAAATCATCAAGGATCAATTGAAAAAGCACATCTCATCATTTTGATGGCACTGATAACAACAACTTCATACACCGTGGTCGTACAGATACAAGATTCTCTCGCTGTTGAAGTTCCATACGTTCCTGACGTCTGTAAGGCTGGGTTTCTACCCACTTTATTTGACGCTGCATGCTTTCATGAATGAGGAAAATGGACCGTTTTGTCAGTCAACAATTAAAGTGAAGTTCTTCTACTGATCTCATACGATACTTGACGGGATGCTCAGCACACGCGTCGATTCCAGACATCATTGCGTTTGAATCCAATCAAAGAAGGCCGCGCTGGTCTCGATAAAACAAAACTGGCGACAGGAAACGGCTGACAACAAACCTTGACGTCTGAATTCGTGTGATAATCTTTTTGAACTCGTTAGACACCGTACCTAGCAGCACAATGGAAGTATAAACAACCTACTTTCATTGATTACTTCTGTCTGAGGTCAACACTGTCGGCCATCCACCTCTGGATTATCGATCCATCCGAACGGTCACTAAATCCGCGGCCGAGATGTGTTCAGACAACATGATGGCCATTCTAGTGCGTCACGTGCATAAATGTTCGAAATGTAAAAGTAACGCGTATCTAGGGTCTGGCTTCGTCGCGGTCATTTGTGCAACCTTTTTCGTCAAGAATAAATGGACATCAAGTAACGCTTCATTATCATTGCATGTCGTTAAGTTGCACATGAAAATGAATATTACAACATTCCGCTGTAAGCCACTGAGCAGTCTTACGGTTTTGTCGCCGGCAGCTCCATTTTGATCACAGCGCATTTGTCGCCCTGTATAGTCAGTGATGAATACATTGTAACCCAACACAACGGTTCGGCGCGAGCGTGAACAACAGCTCATTACATGAGACATATCTAGTGCCTACACATCAAACGCACTGGGTCGCTGAATTTGGTGTATTGAGATGATGGTCAAAACTCTATTTCGAAAGTAAACACGACACTAGGACTCGTTAGTGCTCTCTAGAATTCGGCACGCTGGAATAGGGGATTGGTGGTAGAACTGCCCACGCTTATTTTATGTCAATGACCAGTTGTTAATGTAATGTGTCACGCCGCAAAGTGGCTAAATGTTGGGGGACGGCACACATCACACTAACCGCTAGGGGAGTGGATGAAATCCACCCGAGTTCGTGCACATCCATCGCATTGAGATTTCGAAAAACTAATTCTCGCTAGAATAGAAGTTCAAAGGAACACCAAGAACTCAGCCTGATTTGCCTGTCGTTGTTCCAGGTCCATCTTCAATGAAGAATTTACGGCCTTTCGTTTGTTTCTTAAACGATGACACTATATTCGAAGGAATCGACAGAGAGAACCCACTTAAAATTGCTTATGATTCTTATCCATTTTCCAGCCACTGATTCTTTACACGATTGTTTCATCAATAACAATCAAGTTACACAATTTCGTTATCAGGCTCCCTCACCACCCACTACTGAAGTATGGTCTTTCACAGGGTGCGACCCTCTCTTTAGTTGAACCAGTCGGTCTTTCTATCAATATCGATACCGCCCAGTGTGCTATAAGGAAATAATTAGTGGACACCTTGAGACATTGCTTACCCTACATGGATCGCCAGGACGTGCCTTCAACAGGACTGGACAAGTGTGCCGGAATGGTTCTGCTTAACAAATGCGATTTCACAAACAAGATGCGAAGTCTTTTCAAAGACGGTACTAAGGTTAATAAAGTAACAAAAAAGGTGAATGTGGAAACAAGTTACTGTGTTTTGGAAGACTAACAAATAATAACTGCCCAATTCGAACTCACGGAACTTGCAGACAGCGCAATTCTTCGTTTCTCTGGGTTGCCCAGAATTCGCAAACCTCTTTTTTGAGGCCAGTTTTGGATGTGCAGGATTAGCCGTATCATGTCTTTGAAAAAGTACCTACCTTCCGGAGTTATTAAATGGACCCCGAAATCTGAACACTCATGAGAGAAACGTCCTCTCTTGATACAACATCCTTATTTACAAATGTGCCAGTGGCTGAAACGAAAGATTACTCGTGATTTTGTGGGGAAAAGCCATTAACCATCAACTTCAAAGAGTTGCTCCTAAGGTGTATTTATGATAACTTCCTTATTATCTGTGTTGTGCAACTGACGTTAGCCCACCTGTTTATTATTCAACACGTTTGCCACTTCCCTCGTAAGCTGGAACTTTCTGCACCAATGATATTCTCTTATTGGTCGCAGAAAAGGAATCGTTTGGACGGTTCAGTGGTAGCCTTATCAACTTCGGGGCCAGATCTCGTTTTCGATTGATCCACGAAACCACCCTGCTATCCGATGAACGGTTTGCTATTTGTTAACTCGCCTCAACCTTGAATCTTACTGGTTTAGTGGCCAAATTATTCCCAGTGCACCGTCCACCTTACACAGTGACCCTGTTTCCAGCCCGATTCTGGTATTATTCCAGACAACGCTGACTACGCGGTTTCATATCCATTTGATTTTGTACAGCTGAGATTTGCTGCATTTATATTTCCTACTCAGTACCGCAGTCAACAATTTCGGTGCGCAAACGGGCTTATTTACTGGCGTTATATCTGAGCTACTTTGCGTTAGCTATTCGTTCTATCGATTTATGTCGCTCGCACTTGACAGTGAGATATGATTCTACTTAGTGTGTATCATCGACGAATTCCGTGATCGTAGAGAATCAACACCCACTACTTGCTAATAACAATAATGATTGTTGTGATTACTTACCACATAGTGCACTTCATACTGTGTGACTTATTAGGGTAACTGTCCATCACTTTTTGGACATGAATGTATTGGGTTGAAAACTCACTTCTCAAAATGCACAAAGCGCACTTATGAAATTGGCAGTGAGTTTACTTGACTTGCAAACACTCATCTTCAAGTCCTCGAAGGCGTACTTTCAATATTCACCATATTAGTGTTGAGGTCAATGTCTCTCGAATCTCAACACGTCAGTTTGATGTGTGGATCTTCAAAACAATCCGTCGAGCGCTGTATGCCCAATGCGGTAAACTAAACAAATCCATTGGTATAATGTGTCAACTAAGCGGTCCCTTTGGTGGTCACCTAAATCCCGTTGAGCAGAAAAGTGGAGCGGTAGGCAATCGATATCTCAAAACCATTCCAACACTATCAGATTCTTGACTGACCAGAGCAAAGCAGTGAACTTCGCTCTACGTTGATACTGAATATGTGGGACACCTATCCAACTTCCCCACATAACAAACTGCGATAAAGGCATCCGAAGCTGACGCGCCACCCTGACAAACCTAGAGGTCCAATCGATAACCTACGGGCTCATGCTCTACCTCGGCCTGACAAATCATGAGATTGAAGTAGGTGTGCGCAGTCAATCATCATAATTATTGAAAACAGTACAGCATTGGTCCAAACTGACACCCAGCTGCTGTAGAATCATGAGATAAGTCCCAGATTAGAGATGGCCGACAGAAATTACTTAATTCGGCCCCTATGTCTAAGTTAAAACAAACAACCAAAGTACACTTGAGACTGTATCGTCAAGGCAGCTAAACTGTAGCTTTCAATACCTACGGTAAGTTTCTAATGTCGTCTTACTTGCGTCTCGTTAATCTTTAAGCACTCATATTATAAAAAGACTTCCTGTTGCGCGGTATATTACTGGAAAGAGTGACACCTACTCTGTCCCCAGACTTTTATGTAATAACAATACCAATACTACCAAAGAGGGGCCTGAACAGAGAGGAACCTATCCAACCTCGAATCCGATCCTTACTCCACAATGACTGCTATAACTCGAGGTCTATACATGGTGTAACCTCACAGCATAAACGGGCTAAACACTATTCGGTAACGACATGGCGGCCACCAATTCGGAGCACAAACTGCCAGTTAATCTCAAACAAAAGAAGGCAAATTAACAGTCGAAATTGCATGACTTACCTGGCCACTTTCATCGAATTCAATTTTACTGTGAGTACGGATTTTCCGCCTAAGTTCACTTTTGGCTCTACGAACACGGGTGGATTTCTGGAATGCAAAGAAAAACGATCAGTAAAAGTACCAATCATAAATTGGCTACTGCATAAATGCAAACCTAAGAGTACTCACCTTCATCGAGGTAGGTTCTGTTACGTTAGCAACCGACTCTTCGTTCTGTTCATCTTCGTTTGCAGAGGAAGCTTCATCCGAGCTGCTAGTATCTTCTACAACATCCAACAATTTGGATCCCGTAGTCTCAGACCTTCGTATACGATTGAGTGAGACATATTCCGGTTTACGAACCAGAAATTCATCCACCTGGTCCGCAAGCGGTCCAAATGTATCCAGCGTGTTCGCATTCCATGGGTTGTCCTTGACCAGCTGTTGTTCAGCCACTTGGGATGACTTTGTTTCAGTTAGAGAGGTCCACTGTAAAACTCTATCCGGCAAATCAGGGACTGATGGTAATCCTAGTTTAATGGAGTGTATGGGACAAGAAGCAAGGGAGAACGTTGTGACTTTATTGTCTACCATAAACATGCATGTTCCAAAGCGGCAGTATGGTTCTTCGAATAAACTCACATATGTAAGCTTCGTAAATTCCCGACAGTATTCTCACAAACCCCTCTTGAGTCTGTCTGGTATGTAGCTGGTGTTTTTGCTTTTCAGATCTACAGATTAACCTTCGCGTACAGAAAAAGGTGCATCCTTGTATAACGTATTGCACAGAATGTCATCACTGGGCTACACACTCGTGCTAATAGACCTGAATAATCGGAACTACATTTTCTAAGTCATTTAGTGGACGGCACAAAATCGTTCGTCGTCTGAAAACCAAGACTGGGACTGTTAAATATGGTTAGTTACAAGGAACTACGCAATGCACCTCAAAAAACGCGGATCGGAAGATCTACCACAAATTGAAATTCAATGGGAAAAAAGCACAGTCCGCAATGGTTGCATGACTCAGTACGATCATCAAACTCAGCCTAGATCATCTCTGAGGAGTAATCGCTGAGCCAATCCCCGATTTCGTTCACACACATGTCATGGTAAAAAGGAAACTGAGGACCGCAAAAAAGCAGTATGTGCCAAACGTATATTAGCATTACTTTCAATTCCGAGCCGTGTCCGTTGGCACAATGACTCGGGTGGTCGCAGGTTCAGACAGCGACCCACAGAGCAGTAGAATGATAAATGACAACAGAAGTATGGAGGCAGAAAAGAAAGGAAACAACAGCAAAGGAGCTCCAGTGGAAATAAAAAGTTAAAAACCTAATGTTTACAGGTTCGCCAGATATTACAATACACTGTTATATCACGGTTTCAACCCGACATGGGGAGAGTCGCAAGCTTTCCGACTAGGCAGGCAGCAAGTAGCAACCCTGCTCAGTAGAGCGCCTACGACTACCATGACTGTGTTATCATGACCATCATGCGGCTTCTTCTAACCAGCAGCAGCCACACTAAACAGTATACGATGTAACAGACGCTCAACTAGCATGCGGAGTACACGACCCAAACAGCGAAAACTGTGCATTATCATCAGTTCGGTTATCGGTCGCGAATTCTTACATGTCCCAAATACGCGCCCACGGACCGCGGTCGGCCCATTCAATGCTGCCAAACTAGCGGAGACAACGGGGACCGAATAACCAGAGTTTAAATGCGTCTTCCGCACGAATGGGCAAGGTCTCTGAACCACAAAAACTGTGAGCTCACACGCATAGCCAATCTTGCTGTTAACCGACGAATACATATCTTTGCGACACCACGAATGACCGAGGTTCGCCAATGTATCAAGTGCAATTGCCATCATCGTGGAAACTTCGTCAGCAATATTACAAGCTGAGTAGATGACATTACCCACGTAGGTGAAGCAGGCAACACAGTCCCAGGCCGTCTACCTGTAATGACAAAGACAAGGAAAATACCAGCTCAATCTTGCAATAATATTTTACCAGTCGAAGAGGCAAAGTGCATACCATACTGACCAGTCATGTCATTTAACCGGTTTAACACGATATGCACGTTCTCTGAAGAAGAGTAAAGCAATGTCTTCGGCACACTTAAAAACAGTCAGTTGATTAACCGGCGAAAGTTCCACTCCGAGTGCTTCACACAAAATATCACCCACCGCAGTTGGAAAGGAACAGAGAGATCGGACATCTCTGTTGAACGAAACTTGAGATTGGGATGGTTGCTTACAAATGCGCCCTCTGCATTCACAGCGGGTACACACCTTCAATGAATTGACATTCTGTCAAGTCGTCACGACAAGCTGTAAATTCCTGAGCCATCTTTTACACATGTAGTTTCACTAAAGCTCCGCGACGCATAATTCTATCACGAACCCGGGGGTACAACATCTGATTATTTCCAGATTGAAAAACGTTTTCATCCATTTGACTGGGTCATTCAAGTAAGCTTGGCGGTTTCAGCTCAAGACGGTTTCTAGCATATTCGATGTCATCAGATCAGCTTGTACCGAATCAGCACAAACAGTACCACCGTATCTTTGGCAGACAGACAGACCTCTTCGCAGAAGGTGCGCATACCTGTTCAACTTTCCTGACAGCGTCCAGCCGAACCATTCCACTGTTGTGACCCGGACAGTTTAATTGTCAGTGCTGCTCTACAGGCGGTTCGTACACCTTTATCGCTCAATTTCCAACCGAATACTTTGCGAACATAGGATCTTTGAGCGAACGATAAAATGAAGCGGACACGAAGTAGGTCAACAGCCGAGTAAGGTGGGTTTCTCCAAAATGAACGGCAACTTTTAATGAATTGACGCCAGTGATAGTTAACGTTGACACAATCAGGTTGTGTCCATGGTTGAGATGCACAAGGTGGTTACAAAGTGACGCACTGCCGTCGCTTGTGTTTAAATGTGCAACTCGATATACAAAGTCCGCGAGATATGCCTAACTGTAGAAGCCAATCGCCAGTTATTGTGTCGCGCCAAGGCACCGAACGTGCAACTTAACAGCTACCCCTCCGCAATGAGACAACTAAATTGTGCGTTCATGCCAACAATAGGATGGGGATGTCCAGATGTCTAGTCAGTATTAATAAGATGATTTCAATAGCACATAGAACGTTATGTTTTAGCACATGCGGATGTGATAGCCAAACAACGTCCTTCTAGTCTGAAGCGCCACGACTGATGGCGCCTCATCGGCCACTCGGATGGCTAATCAAGCAAGCTCTGCTCTGCTTTGGTGCTCAGTGCCATCCGCATTCCAACTTGACCGTGAGATTCCTTTAGGGGAAGAGTAGAGGCAGACAGAGAGCAATCCGGAAACGAATGGGCTGGTCTGTCCAGGAATCATAACTTCTGATACTTTCCGTTCGTTTATACCAGGAAAAGGAGTTGACCTGGATGATCCTACTCCGAGTCTGACTTAAAAGTCTAACCTACGAGGCAGTCTGACTCACTTGCCTGACCCGAACGTGCAGTAAGATGTTGGGGTTTAACTCCCATCACTACTGCGCGCAGTGGACGAATTCGAGGCAACTTCAGGCTTTTGGATGATACTGGGAGCTTCTAAATTGTATTGGATAATAACCCCACAATCATAGTAAACCGCTGGGTGATCGAAATGGCTTTTGTATGAGCTTACCCGGTCCAACCTTCTTTTTCCTTATCCGGAAGACAACAGTGTTGCGACTATGAAATTAGTTCCGCCGTACGCCCATAAGACCGTGCCTTACAACTCGATCTGCTTTCAATCGCTCGCATCTATTGACAGTAACCAGTAGGCGACCAAGATGTTTTAGAGCGGATATTTGGCAGCGGTAAGCGAACAAGGTTACCCATTCAGTGTCCAGAATTGCGAATGTTTGGGCCAACTGGTAAGGATGACATTTAACGACCTTGTCCGATGTGACAGCCAAATTAGCGTGAGGTGCGAGACTGATAAATGGCGATGATCATTGGTTGCTCAACGTGGAACACAACAGTTGTTCGGGCACGGATTCTTGTTACTCTCAACTTAGGTAGCCACAGTTCAGTGGCGTGATTTATGCGATTGCTCGAATAAAACTGAGGGTTGCTTGTTCCACTTTTTGTCATAGTTGTAGGAAGTTACGTACCAGCAAAACCTATCGACATGCTACTGTCAATGTTGGTGACAATACTGCGGCTCGTTGATACCTGTTGCTGTTTGTTTGTCATCTGCCAAATAAATGTAGCTAATAAAGCGAAGGAGTGAAAGTTAGCAGATGCCTATTTATCGTGTAGACGACTGACTTCTTGCTCTTAATTACGACTTGACTGTTTGTATACAAGGTATGGACATCATCATCATCGCAGCCAAGAGCCTGACTAGAAGGTACTGTGGCTTCGGCCGCCGCTCATCTCGATAGTGAAGTGGAATATCCTAGAAGGAAATGTTACTAAGGTTGAGAGTTAATAAAATAAGACCAAGTGAAAGATTTAGAAATGGTACGGATGCAGGTGAACCATTGATTGCGACACACTGCCATCTCAGACAGCGTTTTCAACCAGCGATTTGGGTGATCACGATGACCCCAGCCGGACAGGCAATTCTAACCACTTTGCTGAGTGCAGCAGTCAAGGTCGTCATGTTCCGTGTTCACGTTGTTGCTTGACCACCACGTGGTTTTATCCAACTGTCAGTAATATAGTGCCCGGTACGGTAGATGCTCATTTGGCATAGGGAGTACATGACCCAACCATCGCACGCTATGCAACGCGATTAGTTGACCAATCGATCGTGCACCCGAGCGTTCTGGAATACGCGCCGGCGAATGGTTGTGTTGCTCACGCGATCGGTACACTTAACGTGGGCTAACCGACAGGGACACCGACGGTCAAACACAACAATTGTGTTAAAACCTTCGTTGCGAACAGGCCAAGTTTCCTAACTACAGAGCTAAATGGAACATACAAAAAGCACTATGTACCCTTCCTTTCAACGAAAAAGAACGTCTTTTCGACGCCACAGATGACGCAGGCTGGCAAAGGCAATTCGTGCATTTGCTATCCTCGCTGATATCTCATCAGTAACATTACAGGCTGAGATGACGCTACCCAACAGACCAGCCCGGTCGCAAACTTTGTCCAGCATAGTATGCATGTCTTCGGCAGAGGGGTTAAGTAAGATAAGAACATTGGCATATTTCATGTCGATCAACAGAGCGCCAGAAAGAAGCTAGACATCAATCTCACTGGGTTCTTCAAGCGCACTTTCCAGAACGTCGTCCGCGACAAAATTGAAGAAGAAAACAGACATCGAGCACCCTCGACGAACACCACTAGAAGTGATGAACGTCCGAGACAAACTCTCACCCTGATTGCAGAGTGAGCATACAGTGATCTCAACAGATTCACGTATTTCCCTGATACTTTCTTGCGAAGAAGACCGTTCCAGCGAACGTTACGAGCAACTGTATCGAAAACAGCTTTTAAGTTGAAAAACACAACGAACATCGACTGCCTGAGAGTCGATGATCCAAGATCCCTCGCAGGGTAAAAATGTGGTCAACGCACCCTCAACCGGATCGGAATCTTGCTTGTTCTTCGCGTGTCTCACTCTCTCTGGGCTTACTGAGCTGACGTAAATTGAAGTCAGTGAGTGACATGGACTTAACAGACACTGGACTGATGCTTCTGTGGCTGTCACTGTTGATAGACAACCACGAGGTACCTCTTCAGTTCCCCAAATCGTCCGGAGGAGTTTCGTCAGTCCTGATATCAACCTTCCTCCATCATCCTTGAAAGGTGTCCTGGACGATGATCCTTGTTACACCCCAATAACTAAATTTCCAGGACCACTTCTGTTTCTAACAGAAGGCCGTATGGAACGCAATAATTCACCATTCGGGTTCCGTCACTTACATTGTCTGGTTGAGGTCAGCTGAACTGTTCTTCAAAATGTTCAGCTCACCTGCCAAGTCGGCCCGATCGACTAGTGATAAGTGAACCATATTTTTCACATATGATCTCACCTACAACAACCCGACGGTCAGTACAACCAAAAATCAGGGAAAACAGTCTTTTGCTAGTCCAAGATAAAAAGGCTGTTTCCACTTCTTTCGATGGTCTTTACGCAAGCTTTTAGTCTGATTTTCGACAGTCAGTTCTCGACAGTCGCTATCATACTCCGAACTAGGTGAAATCGGCGACGCTTATACATGAGGTTTATCGACAGAACTCCAGTTCTGTCGCAACTTAACAGCTCATCCAGGACATACCTCTTCACAGCATGCTTTTACATCTGCTGAGAGTTGTTCCCAGTGTTCGTTAGGTTCTCTCAACTGACCCGTACTGGGCAATTTGTTCACTAATGCTTTCCGATAAATGGTCTTCACACTCTCCTCGCTTGAATGACAATCAAGTGTCTTTCATTTACGAGTGTATGACTCCTGGGCAAATGACAGAACAAAACGGGCACGCAAAGCAGCATAGTCCGAGTCCAGGTAGTTGCTTCAAAACGCACGACAATCTCTAACAGAGTGGTGCTACCTGTGAATGACTGCCATATGACCGAGTTGGGTCTGCGGCTGAGGAGCACAGGGAAGTCTCCATGTAGCGCAGTGCCTCTTCCTATTTTGAAATGCAGTGCTCAAAACATAACGATCGTGAGATGCGCACAGCTGCAGAAACCTTTCCCCAGTGTCAGTGCGTTGTGCCCGGACACCAAACATAACTCTCAGCCGCTTCTCCTCCGGAGAAAGACGACCAAGGTGTAGACATTTTAGTGTGTTTAAGTTTAGACATGGAGGTTTTGGAGTATTTAGGTCCACTCCCTTTACTCGTATATTCGAGCCAGGTCTTCCTTTCTCACCTTTTCCGATCATGGCTGTATGACAGTTAAACATCAGTGTCAACCGCTGATCGTTGAAAACCATTAGCATTGTTCACTTCAGTCACCAAACAAGTCAATCGAATATTTAGCAACATATTTGGTTCACAAGTAATGAGTCTGCTGCAAATAAAAAATTGCGTCTAACGCTGTCTAAGAAAGTTCGCCCAAGCATAAAAGACTAGAGAGTATACGAATCATAAGTAATAGTTCCATACAGAAGCTTGAGGAAGCAAAAATGGTCATTTGAAAACCAACTGACAAACGAACGTCGCAAGTGAATACAGGGAACAGGAGATGATGAGCTGAAATAATAGACGAAGGAGAAAACCAAACTCACCGAGAGAAACGGCGAACGCCCCAAGAGGTAGAGCAGCCGGATTGAACACCCTAGCAATGCCGACCTTCGCAGAATCGGTTGTATGACGTGCAGGTGAGCCAGCACCTAGACAGTAGTCCCGCAAGTAGGCTGTAAAAGCAGCTCGGGCAGCTGTGGCCAGTTCGGGTTTGGCCGCCAACAGTGAGGCAGCGCGTTTGGAAGCGAACTGATTAATCTGAGACTCTGGGAATCTGGAACAATCATAAGTGAATTAAGATGGTGTTATGTAAGTGTGCGCATCGGACAAAGACAGAGATAAACATAGAACCAATCAGTTCTTGCACAATACTGCTGGCAGTTCATAAAGCGGTGTGTGGATTTGCGTACTGTGTTGAGTCGGGGAGCTATGCTGATTAGGACTTCGACCCATTAAGGTACAAATAGGTCAGATAGGCCAATGAAGGACAGACAAACAAAGAGCGGCTCATTAGTGATCACGCAGCAATTTCCAAACAATAAACCGTGGTAGCCTAAATGTTCACAAGAACTTGTCTATTGCTGAGCACTGCTGTCTTCTGTCGAAGGAAGAAGGGGAGTAGACTAGGTGCCTCCAAACAAAGAATACCGCGATCACTTAACGGGTGACCATTAGGCCAATAGTCAATCCTTATTACTTGTGCCCTCCGGTTGAGCTAGTCCATCACTATCAAGTGAACCAGACTTTGGGTCATCAGTCACGAGCCAAGTCCCCCAAGAAAACTCTATAACCTGTTGCCTTATAAGTCCGACTGTTGAACCACAGGATCCGCGTAGGGTCTTTCAAGCCAGCAAGCTCTTTTCCGTAGCAGAAACGACCGCGAACAATAAAAAGTCACCGTTGATCCGGCGGTCCATTTCCTCAGACCTACTTTGCAACATTGCTTACATCAATCGGAACAACTGAGGCCCCAGTTTACTACAGGAAGTCAACAAAAGTGTCTATGTTCATCCGGCCCCAATACCAAACTCCAGCATGTTAGCCACGTGCGGTTGTCCAAAATGACGTTTGTATCACATTAACTCTAAGTATGCCATAACACGTAGATCTTCAGATAAGTGAAGATAAAGTTAGAATCGGATGCCGGTTGATCGTATACAGAGGGAAACACATGTGGCAATGGTCTCAGGGCGCCTATTTTGCACTGATCCAGCATCTGAATAAGTTCTAATTTCCGATCAGTCACAAACGGCAAACCCGTCTGCCGATTGTACAGGTTAACTGAATTCAGTCGTGCCAAATGTGAGGTCAATGGCACATTGGTCAAAATGGTTGCCTCATGAAAGCGTGGTCGGAGTTCTAGTCTTGGGCGTGACAAGGATGTGCACTACTGACGAGCTCCAACAAGAACGAAACTCGACTCTGGTGTTTCTTTCCGGAAGTGGCTGACTGGAAATTGTGAGTGATGTTCAGTTTATATGAAAACCAAAGTCTCCTAGTGTCCATCAGCAACTGAATTCTACGGGTTCTCTCATTGACGATCCTGTACATGCGCCGTTTCGAGTCAGACTGACCCAAAACTGGTTTCTCGCAAAATTTGAAGCTGGTCACAACCATGACCTCACGGACCTGGACTGTGCAATCGGATATAACAGAACAAACCACCGCCGAACGGATAGCGAGTGTAACTAAAAACAGACGTGCGAAAAGCTACCAGCACAAATCTATCACTCTCGCTCGCCAATACGGGTGTATAAGCGCGGATACGTGAACGAATGAAGCGGCAGCTAGGATTCCAAAAGGAGCGGGCCGAAATCCCCCCAGATAATCGTAAGTCATCATTGTGCAAACAGAAACGCCGTAGCTGTAACTCCACCTAAGGACAAGAAACGGACGATCAAAACCTGACTTCCATAGCTGGTCATCGGGTCTATTGCAGTAGAATGTAGGGGGTAGCTCCTCCTGTAAAAACAGCTGAGGGAATCGACAAGAAGGGGTGTATTCCAAGAGATGGTTTCTCACGGAGGGGCAAAACAGTCGACGATATACAAGACATTAATGAGTAGTGCCCAGTGTTTTTATGCAGTTGGTTCTACATTTTATACACAGCCTCTAAACGATTTGCGCTTTTCAGGAGTAAACGTTGTTTCTCAGCGTACTGAATTGTTTCGATTAAAACAACGGATTGGTTTACGGGAGCCCTTTCATTCGCCTCATGTTCCGCATCCGAGAATTAGCGGTGAATCGTCAGACAGAAATCTCGAGTTGCATTGAGTGAATAAAACTAGATCAAAGCTTCAGCTACCGTTGAACCATATGTGTGTGAATCGATGTTCGTAATTCACCAACGAATTGTGGACCGAAGTGGAACAGAATAATATAAATCAAACCGATGAGCTAATAAGGATTTCAGCATGAGGCAACTCAGGCTATCTGTGGAATGACAGTATTAGTTGTCCTGCGTAGATTTTGAGTAAAATTATGATGATGAACGAAATGGTCTGTCTGAAATGGATCAGAGCCACTGTGAAATCTAGAGAGTAGTTTCTTTAGGATCCCAGCTTGCTAAAGAAGTTCCACATGGTGGGAGGAGAATGTTCTCCTTAGGAGGGTGATACATTCAGGGGAACGCTTTGGGAAGACAGTACTAGGTATGGATGAAACAGGTTGTACAAAAGTTTACAGACCGTGCCAACGTTAACAGTTAATCGACAATTTACTTTAGTCCCTGATTCGACGTCAACTAACAGTCATAGCATGGCACAGCATTCCAGCAAAGATTTTTATGACTGCATATTAGGTGTTGTCCTGGCTGTTGCTGCACTCCGCCAAATGCTTGAACTCCACTATTCATACAGACGACTGTTGTCTTTTTAGACACTAGAGGTATTGCTGGTTCAGTTGACGGGTCTGCACCCTAAAACTGTCTAGCGAAGACAGATGTGCCCGAAAAGCATATCGACATATTGAACGCAGTTTGATGTCAGACCGGATTAGGACTTACGGTAGCGCATCGACGAATTTCGGCATCTCAAGTGGGATGCGACAAACCCATCCACTCCCTCCTTCCTAATCCGCCTTGAAGCAGACGAAATCCTACGGTGTGCCCTGACAAACTGCAAACACGATCACCTACAACTGCTCCAAGGCGTTCCATTTGGAGACAGAGTAAGCAGACAAAATCGCTCAAATCTGTAAAGCTTCACAGGGAGCCCACAACACCCCGGACAGATCAGAGGTTTCAAATCCGTCAGTTTCGCATGGCCTCCGCACCTACTACGTGCAACGTGTTGTGACAACACTGGCAAAACCGTGTGTCTGCTTCCATCCTTGGTGACGAGGTGTTGCAGGTAGTTGGGAAACTTATGTATTTTGAGAGCTGTGTCAACGTTGGTGGAATGTCTGATGAGATCACAAATCGCATAACAAAGGTAAGGATGACGATTACCAACTTACGCCACTTGTGGCGTCAACATGACCTCAATCTTTCTGAGAGAGGCCGAGTGTACAATGTGGGGAAGGTTCTCTTGTGCAGATCCGAAACCCGGCCTATCAACACGGAGGGTGTTCAGAGAATATCCGTTCTCGACCATCGGTGTCTCCAAATCATCAGCGGTGTGTAGTGGTAGCGCCGTATCCACAATGCAGAATTTCACCAACGTGTGTAAGGAACGGATAAACTACGCCGACCATTCAGCATAGTGATCTAGGCTCCCGGGCTTCGCCGTCTTGACCACATTCACCGCCTGTTTCATTGTGCCTTACTTGCGCGTGATGAACTAGGTCGGAAGCGGTAGTCTGGTGGCTAGCGCATGACTTAAATTCGGAGTATGAAGGATCTGAAGTTTGTTTTAATGAAGCATTTCCGGCTTTCTGGCTGAATTCCAGAGGATAGTAAACATATTGAGTTGAGGACACTGTCTGAAACGGTGAGATGTTATTTTACCAGAAGATTCATCTAAAGTTATAGATCACGGTTATGCGATTGGATTACAGTAGTTTCAACAAGAACAAACAGTAGCAATTCGACTACATGTGATCGACTTGCAATTGACACCCACAGTACTAGCAAGATGTCTTCCTGGCTGACTGTGCCCAACTGAGTTATAAAACCGCCTGAAATAGTTACATCCACGAGACTGCTGAGCCAATCAGTGCACCGAAGGTTTATCGCTCCACAATGGAACTGAGGCTGGGCATTTGGAAGGGGAAAAAAAAAAGGTTTTGCAACGCAGTAGCCTGTCTCTATGACACACTAATGGAAGTTTGGTTGAACGATTTTGATTGCAGAGCTGACCTGTGGGGCGGTTTTTGTTTCCCAAGGTTGTCAACGATAAATTTACATGATATGCCTATAGCCACCGTCATCTGTTTTAGCAAACGAAGCCAGTTTGTATCAGTGTAACGAAGAGGCTTTCATTGAAGCACAAACTTTATTATCCAACTCGCTGGTTGTCATGCTCCGCTGGCGTTTATGAACAGAAATTCTGGTCCACAACACATCCCCGGTCTCTGCTCACACGTCGTGTGCATTTCGGCCCGGTTTGTGTGTTTGGCTGATGCCTTCTGTCGGGGGGCGGGGAGTTCGCCTGCCATTCCTCGTCCGATGGTTCGATTTCGTTGAACAGCGCATTCGATCGCCCGTGTCGTCCTCGATCCGCTCGCTGTGGGCTTTTGGACGTACCTCCCCGTCATTGAGGTACTCCGCCAAGAGTTGGAATACTCGCACCTCTAGTTTGGTGAACCCATCACAATTTGGTGAAATCATAAATGATTCCTAACTGGTTATTCACCAACCTTGCTCACTACATAGTTGACCCTCACACGAATGTTGATCTTTGATCATCAACCCTGGAAGACCTCCCAGTCACCCTGGATACGGTTGTAAACCAACCAAGTGTATTATAAACGCGGCTTTCTCGAATCATGCCAGCCCACAACCAATGTACACTTTTTACCATTACAAACGACTACAAATGAAACATTATCACTCAAACCTGAAGTCCACGAGTCAAAAAGAAAATCTAGCCATTAGAAATGCAACCAGCTTACAGCATGGAAAGAAACAGTCGAGGCAGTTAGACAACAAAGTCACGTCAACAATCTGAGAAGTGAATCAACCTACTTTTGCAATTTGGGTGTGACACCTCGTTCCTGCAGTAGCTCAATCAGCGGAAGCTCTGAAGGGAGTAGAAACGTGATTGCCCGACCTGTTTGGCCGATTCGTGCTGTACGACCAACACGATGGATGTAGTCGTCTAGTTGGCGTGGGCAGTCGTACTGTACGACCCAGTGCACTGCGGGGAAGTCTATCGAGATCGGCAGATAAAACGGAGGCGAACATACACGTAACTTTCACTGTCCACAACTCACACATTCACACTTATAAAATACAAGAAAACCAGTGGAATTGCTCGAGTGGCTGCTAAAACATAGGACTTTTTTAAGTTGAAGGAACATCGCGATCAGGAGTTTCATCGTTCAAAAGTTGTCACATTCGGACATCAGGTTTACAGCATGATGGTACGTTCAACGAAATTCAATGCCCCAATGATACTGACAATGAGCTACATCAGCAAGAAGGCCGTTGTGCAAATGATATATATATATATATATATATATATATATGCATACGAAAAGTGGAGTTGAGGGCCAAAGCGACAGAAACAACCCTTAGTTTCGAATGGAGCTGAGAGTGAATTCACTGAGGTAAAAACATTCTAACGGGGAATCATTAAAGACACGAGACGGCTTCAGAAAACCAGTGGAACTTCCAAGTTAGACCACCTTGAAATGACCGGGATGAATTCACTTTGACTGGTTATCTTCGCTTGACCTTCAAACCCATCTTGTAATCCATGCTATAAACTCTGCGTACGCGCAATCACAAGTTGGGGCGTTCGGTGGTAGCCAAGTACATTGCCAGACAAACCAACTGTCAAACACGCTTCGTAGCTGTGTGGAAAACCACCGGGGTCCTGTTATTACCCGTTACACATTATATATCCATATAAAGTACAATTAAAAGCTACATGCAACGGCAGATGGGCTACGACAAACACGAGGAAAACTGTAGGTTATGTAAGAAGGAGTACGGGGAGTAATGTATAAAAAAAAGAAAGCATGAAACCGATGCACGCAGACAGTCGCAACACGAGCACCACTGGTTTCTATTCCTCGCCAGACCACGCAGTCCCTCGGATCTCACTCGATAAGTAAGGAGCACAACAGTGAAGTAAGTTCCAGTATCAAACTTAGAACATACGCTACCCATCAAGTCGCCACTTCCAAACAAATCCACTATTAGAAAACAAAGTATGGCGTGGCAAGCAATGAATTGACATTCGTAAATGTATCCAAGTCACTGAAGCAAGTGAGACGAAGCAGTTATACTCTGTGGCTGACAGAAGTTATGTTGGAGAACTTCGTCACTGTCGAGACGATGCTCCTACCACAGGCCGCTAATGCTTTAGAAATACCAACGTTCAAAAATGGACACTTTGTGAACATCCTTATGGGATCGTCCCTGCTACAGTTACGCACCCGATAGTACGGCTTGATTCCCAGCCCAATAAAAAGTAGACATGAGCACTAGGATTTATTAGAAACGAGTCAAAAAATTGGCCATACAGGCAGGCCATTATCAAACAAGACAGGCAGGACGGAGGGTGAATTAAACGCGACGACCGCATATGACATTCGTAACATTAGAAAGACTGAGGATGTGAGGGTGTCAACACGCAGAAGGGGAACTGCATACATGCGTCCGATCGAGCAGCTGCAACCTGGTTGACTAGCTGGAACAGTACAGAACCACTCACCTGACACGGAATTTGCCTCGGGCAATGTAGGCCAGCTTCACTTCACAGAGCTGCTGACGTTCAGTTCTACAATTGTACGACTGTACAATCTCAAGGGTGATTTATTCATGACGGTGTTGCGCGATTCACCGGGCTTGCTCCGCTATGAAATGCGCCTCCTAATGATTCTCCGGGTGAATGTGCTGTTTCGCGACAGTACACTAAGACTGATTAAACAGCGGCATTATACGCTCTATTTTTCAATGAAAGACCGATCATGTCGCCGCCACAGATGGGAAACGCCATTAAAGCTTCAGCTGTCAGATTTGTGACCTCAACTACGACCAATAAGGTGTGGCAGCTGAATACACACGAACTAATTAGCTGTCGTCCACTAGACCGACGCTTGATTGAATCAGCTTGACAAGGCCATCCTAGGAAAACACAAAGCAACGGTTGACCGGAACGTTTTATAATCGTTGACACTGAATTGCTCCTTCAACTATAGGGTTGGCTGCGCGTTCGCACAATAGACTGTACATACTGCTTGAGGCAGGTATTCCACGATCGGCTGGTGTACACATGGATAAGCTCTGCCAATGCAAGTCACTGTAGTTGTATTCGATTCGACAAATAATCGGCTGAGATGCATCCAATCGGTGAAACTTACTCCTGCGCAAAAAGTAAGAGACACGAGTTAAAAACGATGCTTGTGTCCTCAAAGTGAACTGAAACATATAGCACACAGAATTGTTCACATGAATCCCTGTAAATGATAATTTTATGGCAAAATCCCGTTCTTACCTATGAACAATCGTCAACCGTCTCCTGTGTCAATAGATCGTTCGTGAAAATCTAGCCAACTGTACCAAACAGCGTAGTGGCTGTAATAAACTGACAGTAACAATGTCCCGCCTTGATGTTTCGTAGACAAACTTGCCTAAAAGATATCAACCTGTCATCAGACACCGCTTTGTGAGAAAATTTCGTTTCTATGTGATATATGGGATTTGCTTTTTTGCAAGCTGTACAGCAGCTACATAACTTACGGTTCACAGCGCCCACTGTGTCATTATTTCTCGTTAATTCCTAATCTGTACCATTATCAGTCAGAGACTGATGAACTTCAGTCTAGTTATCCGAAAGGTCGAATGAATCTCAGTAAAACTGACAACAAACTTTTGGAAGAAACCCATAATCACTGACTGCCTACTTGGAATAGGTTCGGCCTACACTTGCTGTTTGGTAATATAGTGGAGCCTGATAAAGCCCAATGGCAACGATGCTGATTGTCAATAAAACCCGTACTACCTCGAATGTTGTTGATCATGTTCAGTTTGGGTAGCACAACAGTAACCGGCCCCTCATACGTGACATGGTGGAGCACACGACAGAGAAAGCCCGGTGTATTCAGGGTTAAAAAATGTACGGAAGCCATTAGACACCTAAAGGTAAGTTAGCAAAAGCGCTCACAGTAGCCAGGTCTGTAGATTGCATCAATGGCTGCCTACGAGTGGTTAGGTAATGAAAAATCGCCAAGTGAGTATACAGCAGGACCATGTTCAGTAATACCCCTACCATGTTCTTTGTAACAAACAAGGGAAATGGGAGAGATGCCCTCAAACAAAAGTGTTATATCGCGGAACGACCGAGTGGATGCGATTGAACTGAAACGATTACTACGACGCAGTGATATGGTACGCGCTGTTCTACCCCGAAGAGCCAATTCCCCCAAAACCGACTACCAAGGAAAAACACTGGTCTCCCGAAAAGAGCGTTTATTGTCTCAGCCCGAAGTTCCGAGTGCCGAAAAGCCGAAGTCAAAGTACAAAATGCAGCTCCTGCGTTTTCATAGCACGTCAAGCGATCGGGTGAAAAAAACAAGCTAACTAGCGTCCAGTATGTGAGTCGGTGCCAGAGACAAAAAAAAAGATGGTACATCAAAGGAATTCGGCTTTACAAAGGAAAACGGTAAATGCTCATTCCAGTTAGTGGACTGGTTTTTGGGGGTATGTGACATCTCCAACACCTCCCCTTTTTAGAGTATCAGTATCGGGGGTTCTTGGGATTCAACTGGAAGCGCACAGTAGGTTTTCTCTTGCGGCCAGGTTTCCATGTTTCATCATCCGTTCCGTAATCTCTGGCGTACACGGCTGACCCCACTTCAAATAAAGATCCATGCTTTGCCAGTGGCGTCTTTTGATAAGCCGTGGGACTCGGCAACATGGCGTGGTGCATTGTTCGAAGTTTTCGGCCCATGAATGCTTCTGCGGGAGACAGCTGATTTGGTGTGGCACGGTTGAGAGTGGTTCTGTGAGCAGTCAAGAACTTTTGGAGGATCTCTTCCGACGTTCCCTCTCCCCGTGATTTGAGAAGCGCTCGTTTGAAAGTATCTACGACGCGTTCAGCCTGACCGTTGGACTGGGGATAGTAGGGTGGAGGGCGCATGTGACAAATGGCATTGAGCGTGCAAAAATTCTGGAACTCACGTGACGTGAACTGTGTGCCATTGTCTGATATGATGGTCTTTGGGAGTCTATGTTGGCAAAATATCCTCTCCAACACCTGCAAGGTCTTCGATGTGGTCGGGGGAGATACAGCGGCGATCTCCGGCCATTTGGAGTAGGCATCCACGAGAACCAGATAATGTACTCTGTTGATGGGACCAGCGTAGTCGATGTGTATCCGAGACCAGGGTTTGTCAGGTTGCGGCCAGGGTACCGCTGCCAAGTGAGGGGGGGTTTTGGCTGCTTGTTGATCGGACAAAGCGTGACTCACATGATTACAGATTGTGTTGATGGGAGTATCCGCCAAACCGAGTCGACCGAACCAGTCGAGGCCAATTAAGTTGAGTTTTGATGTTGTCACGAGGCAGGATCCGTGAAACGTTTTACAACGGAACGAAACGCAGCAATGCAGCTGACCCGTGAGTGGAACGTGACCACCACATGCACTGATGGCGATCTGTTTGGCCTCTTGTACCGTAGGTTTCCCGAGCGTGTGCCAGATTTTCTCCGAAATTATCGTTATGTCGGATGCAGTGTCTAACTGTAACCGGACTGGCTGACCATTGATATGGAGGGTTATGAATTTACGTCGGCTTGGGGCGTTGACTTGGAAGACTGTTATCAAGGTCTTTTTGTTGCCGACTGTTGTGGATAGTGACTTAGATCGCGACTTCGATCTGGACCTTGAACCAGCAAGTGCAGGGTGTCGACCTGAATGACAATATCATTCTTTATGGCCGTCTGAATTACATTGACGACATCTGTGTTGTTTGAATGGGCAGAACCTGACGAAGTGCCAGGCCCCACAGTGCCAACATGCTGCCCGAAGCTTCTTCCCAGTTTTCGGGCCGTTCGGGCCAGATGGTGTATTGTGTGACAGGCCGGGGTTGCGCAATTTGGAAGTAGAAGGATGTTGAACCGCATGAATTTCGGTACCACCTTGGCCCCCAGACTGGACCAGAGTGGTGTCATGCTCCAAGTTTACCAGTCGTTGGTACTCTGCAGCCATGTCGTTCAAGGTGAGATTGGGCTCCTGTTCCAAACAGTTCAGCAACCGAGTGCGTATATCAGCCAACCTTGGAGATTGGAGACTGCATATTAGCATCGGCGACCTGAATTGGTCGTCCGTCAGGGACTTCAGCTTGAAGCGTTCACATTCACGATTTACAAGTCCAACATGCGTCAGGAAATCACCAGAATCGTTCATTGCCAGCTTGAGACATCTGTAACGAATACTGAACAAAGAAGATTGATCACCGAACAGATGACTAAGCGACTGGATAGTATCCTTGAAATTGCGGTCTCGAGGTTTATCAAGCAAAATACTGTTGCAATACTTCTCTAATTCAGCTTCACCGAGCTTACGAAGTAGCTGTCTGACTTTCCATTCATCGTCGTGGCCAGCGAAATCAACTGTAAATAAATCCTCATAACGCCTGAACCGAGTCTCAAATGTAACATTTGAATCAGGGTCGAAATGGAACTCCGATATACTGTTGCACGAGGATTCAATGGACGGTGCGTTCATAGCTGTAGGTTGTGCAGAGGTTTCCTTGGACTTCGCAAGCATCTCTATCAGTTCAATCTGCTGCTCCAATAACAACTCCAAGTTGGATGGGTCCATAATAAACCAACAAACGTCGCCAAAAATGTTATCGCGGAACGACCGAGTGGATGCGATTGAGTTGGAACGATTCCTACGACGCAGTGATATGGTACGCGCTGTTCTACCCCGAAGAGCCAATTCCCCCAAAACCCACTACGAAGGAAAAACACTGGTCTCCCGAAAAGAGCGTTTATTGTCTCAGCCCGAAGTTCCGAGTGCCGAAGTCCCGAGTGCCGAAAAGCCGAAGTCAAAGTACAAAATGCAGCTCCTGCGTTTTCATAGCACGTCAAGCGATCGGGTGAAAAAAACAAGCTAACTAGCGTCCAGTATGTGAGTCGGTGCCAGAGACAAAAAAAAGATGGTACATCAAAGGAATTCGGCTTTACAAGGGAAAACGGTAAATGCTCATTCCAGTTAGTGGACTGGTTTTTCGGGGGTATGTGATATCCCCAACGAAAAGATATTCCACTTGCCCCATGATCGAGCGTGACTGTTGGCATATTTCGTAGCAGACAGGAAAAATTATTGGCACATTTTGGAAGCTAGATACAGCTTTGAATACATCTGGTGGGTACAGCAGTAATCAGAATCAGACATCAATCTGTTATCTGTTGTACCTTTTTCTTAGGCGGGATTGGCCCGTAACAATTCAGTGAGTCGAACCTTGAGTTACCGTCCCCCATGATATATTGCTGTCTTGCAGATCAGTTTGTGCAGCCAGAGACACCCAGTGGAGTCCGTCGAGAAAATCCGATTCCGTAGCAACCGGGAAGTGACCGAGGAAAACACAGCTATGACAGACCCGTACATCCATCTTGTTTCTCCTCCTCCAACTTCTAGGTTTTTCTTTTTCAAACCAAAAGAAATGGTGAAAATTGTTGCTTTTAATGTCGATACTCTTCGAGGAAACTAGTCTGGCCAGCACTTTCTCGAGTCGGGAACTAGGTACGTACAGCGTGTCAGAGACGCATATCAACAAACTTGGCAGTGTCATTCAGTTGAGTTCACCCACAGACAATTGTATGGATCATCGGGTTATTCTCGAGGTTTTTGGTGATGATAAGACTGGAATGAGAATTGTGCCCAGCTCCGAAGAAAAGTAAGGCTTTTTCGGTTATATTTCGATGACAGATCGGCTAACTTCCGTCAGCAAGGTCTGTCAACACAATCGAAAGGATATGATACAGGTATTTTCCACAACACAAACCAGATGTTGTCAAGAACGTCGTCTACGATACGCTGTTTGATGTGATAAGACAGATTAAACACTCGACAAACAGCTTAATCTGGAAAAGAGGCGGCTGAGTGGTACGTTCGGTGTCATGGCGCAACCCACGAACAATGGTGAGCGGCTTATAATTATGTGTGTCTGATAGACTCTACATACCGAGTTGTGCAACTCAACATAAAAGGTAGCAGTGTAACGGATAGATACCGTTTGAGAAATCGAGCCATAGACACAAGTTGACTACGTTACTGTCAGATGCTCGCGGCGCCTTCCATTAAAGGAGTGTAGTTCGCCTTGAAATATCCACCTTGGCTCAGACCATGCCGTTGCTTACACTCGTTTTGCTGTCGGTTTTCCCCTAAATCATCCTCTCGTGGGTATACACTAGCCAATTAGAGATGGCGTAGCGAAGGTTTAGGAAACCCTTACCAAACAGCACTAGTGGTCAAATTGTCTAGATAGCAGCAGTGGGGTGGTGCAAACAAGCAACGAGCAGAAATAACAACAGCCATGTGAACTTGTTGTGAAAGGATCTGTTCTAAAAGAGCTTCAATGATTGACTGATCGTTTCTAGCTCTTCCCAAAGGTGATGGTGAGAGACTAATGTGTCGATTGGCAACACCCCCTGTTTGACACGAAAGCCTAACGTACCGTCATCTCCGTCTTCAAAAAAGGTGCCACAACATCATGTGGTAACCAAGGTCATCAGCTTCATCCGTATGGCGTCCAGGATGTTCATAAGTCTCATAATGTGGTTGTTTCTAAACTCAGAGAGAACCAAACACGACAGGAACAAGTCTCTGACCTGATATTGAGCAAATCGATAATCTCCTCATATTGTGACAGGCAGAGGAGCGCCGTTATCCTCACCCCCAGGAATCCCCGCGGTATATTTTGATCCAAGTGCTACATTTGACTCAGATTCTTCGTAAGCTTTCAGGGGTTGTCTCCATTGTAGATGTATTTGGATGGAAAAAAACATTGCTAGAAACACTGTATGCCCACTGAGTGCAGGCTGCGCGTTTATGGGCATCTATATCCAACGCGTTCCCCTTCACGTGAAATTTGCAAAAGATGACCTACCTCTCCCTTACTCTTCAATTACGTGATAGACGAAATTTTGAAGTGGAGCCAGCCAAACAGTAAAATGACCGACACTGTACATGTGAACAAATTTGTTTTACTTAGTTCTGCAGACAACATGCAAACCATATTGAACCGGTTGAACGATATGACTAGTTTGTAAGATACGCGTTCCCCACCTTAGAAAAATACTGTACTGTTATACGATTGGTGTGACCTCGGATGCCACATTTTTTACTGCAAGTAGGCAGCCTCAAACTGTTGCACACCCACCTAGCATTAACTGGTCAGTTTGCAATATTGTTGGCAAGGTACACATAAGGATAATGGAAGCCACGGACATCATATAGTGTTTTATTTATTTACTGGCCCGTTAATTCGCAGGCTACTGTCAGAATAAATGACGGAGTGAATAATGGCACTCTCGGCACAAGTCAATTCAGGATGTGTGGGCGCTTTTGTGCCGTCTGCATTATCAAAACAGTAAGTTATCACCAGCCAGAACAAAAATTAGTGTTCAATCTCCAGAAATCGCACCGTAAAATATACGGACTGGATGGCTAAAAGTGTGTGCAAAACGTTCCACGTACACCAGCCTGCATGATTCGGGATCGACCTGACCACTAACAGCTTAGCTGTTGCAAGTCTCCCTCATAAGGACCATCACGCCGAACATAAGCTGCTGTAGCCACGTACATTCGTCACATCCCCGGCAACAATCGTTGTGACCTTACCAACCGTGGGGAATCAGAACACGAGTGTGAGAGCTTACGGTGGATTTCTGCCACTCAACACGTGATCAAAACGAATGTCACGTTAAACTGAGACTGATGTGACAATCAACCAATCAGGAAGCGGAAACCTATTGCTCCAATTTGGCCAGACTACCACCGGCTGGTAAAGCAATCAGGCAGATAGTAGAATAAAAGTACACCGGTTGTCTGTGTGGTGGGAACGCGGCCGCAACACATGCTTTCTGTAAATTGTACAAAGTTCCGGCCAGTCATCTGAAGGGGATCAGACAATGAATGCTAGTGATCTCAGAACCGATTGCAATTCAGTCTCTTGTTCGTATAGGTCATGTGGTTGCCGATGTCTAAGGTGTCAACAATAATGTCCATTCACGCCGGAAATTCTACCTCCACCTCCGACTTTGCGGATCTCCAAACCAATGGTCATTAACTTTTGTGAACTCGTCATTCGAATGGTCAGCTCATGCTTATTTTGATACTTTGTAACGCTTGACATGAATCAGTGGCACTGATTTTGATCTCTGTTGTTTTCTAGGTATAACATTAAACTACTGAACACAAATAAATGTACTGATCCGATGAGGAACGATCAAAAACAGTTGTTCGTCGCAATTGCTCGCAAAATGATCACGAAGCACGAATTCTTAACCGGTTTCAAGCAAGTTCCAAATGTCTCAAATGTGTTTACTGGTTCTACGAATACGGTGTCACTCGCATTTGACCACAGCTTTCACAGCCAGGCACACTGACCTGGCCAGTTGTCATTCCACAGCTGATTAGAGGATTTCACTTCGGTCCAAATTTGAACTAGGCAACTGGGTTAGGTGCCCGCATATTGAGCACGACCGAATTATCGCGTATAAACTCTTATCAGTTACATGCAATAATCTCGCGTAGAGAAGATTAACCTGACTCACCGAGACCACGCTCGGCCACATTTGTAGCCAACAAGACACAACCAGTCTGAGTTGCTGCAAAACGATCGTAGACCTGAAAACGTCGTGGCTGATGCATATTACCGCGTAGTTGCAGTACACGGAAATAGGGACGTAGTTGCTGGAACAATTCGTAGACGTAACGGACCTGTGCAATGGTCGGGATGGATAGAAAGCAAACCTCACTCAATCACGAAGATAATTCGCTAGATTGACAAACCTAATAATTAAACGCTGAGTCAGCCAGACCAGAGCAAAGCAGTCAGTAAGTAATTCTATGCAGCTTTTCCTCAGCTGCCGACAATTCGGTTTCTCATGTAATGAGGTCGACCGGCTATTCATGGCGCTGATGGCCACTACTATTTTAGGGGGAGCCACTAGAACCAAGTGACTGTATACTTCATCATGAATAGGTTGCTGAAATGGAGGACGAGACGCTGGTTTAAGTTACCACAATTGCGGTGAGTGTGAACTTCGGATTGTCAGTATGCATTCGTTATGGTCACAAGAGCGTAAAAAAGATTATTTCATGATGCGCATCTTTGAGCCGACACCCCACAACCGGTTTCATCTTTGGTAGAAATCGACAAGTAAAGGCATTCTGAACGGGGTTTTAATCGGCATGCCTACGCGTTACGAGCCGGGGCTCTTACCCACTTGGACACCAACCCCATGCTGAAATGAATATCATTTACCTGACTTATTTTCAACCTGCTTCACTTATCTTCGCAATGGGTGAAAGTAACAAAATGCAATTCACACGCACCCTTCTGATGTTATGCTACGAGGCACAGAAACAAACGGCGATATAATGTGCACCTGCTAGACAATATCCGTTTCAACTTTTGACCTCACAATATGCATTAAATCGCTTACCTATCCATCATGCAGCGCTTGACCGAGTTCAAACAAATCATTAGTAGCTCAGCAGGTAAAACAGGTGTAGTTCCAGCCACGGATGGGAATTCAGCTGAAGACTAGATTTTTCGTACCTAGGTATCCTCAACATCAATCTGTTTGTCACACTGTGCGGCGTGATATACATTTACAAACGTATCACTGTCAGAGTACAACTCTAGACAGCAAAGACGTTCAAGCTAGTCAGTGTCTAAACTTGCTATCGTTCGATTGACGAGCTGCGTCATTGTCATTTGACTGTCTTGGAGAGAAATCTGGTATAAAATGACAGAGGTAGCCCTTGTTCATTGATTGAGCCTGGATTACACAGCAGGACTCAACTCACTTGCTTCTGGGTAGAGAAAAACACGATAATCTTCTTCTTACAATGACTTTGAAGGAAGGTCCAAAGGACATCCAGTTTCCGATCCAGTGGAACCACAGCATAGGATTGGCGGAGTTGCACGGGTAGCCGAGCACCGGCAGAGGAAGATCTTGTTGATAATATTACGGGATTTCGCATACACAGCCGGGTCAACTGAGGTAAGGTACTAAAGGGAGAATAATAAGGAGGGGATGGGTAACAAGTGAACCACTTGAGACTCATACACACGAAACAAATGTGGTAAATCTGTAGTCAAGTAAACAACTAACGTGCTCTGTGTGGCTGAAAATAGTAGGGTCTGTCGATCAGGTGTCAAGTTATTCAAAATTGTGTCCACATCACCACGGAATGTGGGATCAAGCAAGCGATCGGCCTCGTCCAAAATAAGCATTTGCATATTGGACAGATCGAGAAGAGGATTTTCCGTTTGATGTTGTGCCAAACGACCTGGGGTGCCAATGAGAATGTTGGCGCGTGAGACCGTGCTCCATTCTTGGCGCTTCAAAACCTGTTAGACAAAAACAGAAATGTCAGAAAGTGTTGACAACAACGAAACGAGTTCGGATGATGAGGTTTATCAGAAGTCAATATTTGCGAATCTGCACAATGCGGCCCTAGTCATCAGAGGGTATACAACAAAATGGTGACTACATGTAAGTGAAATGATGGGCAGCTCGTAGCAGAGAATTGCGTCCGAAAATTAAAATCATGGAGTCAAAATGATATTTAAATGTATCCGGATCCACAGGCTAAAATCTAGCCTGAATAAAGTCTATTAAGTCTTTCCCGCACTCGTTACCGCCTGATTTCACACGTCACATCAAGGTTTCGTCTTTCGAATTATAAGACGTTTGTTGTTATGTGACTGTTGGGGATGTCACATACCCCAAAAAACCAGTCCACTAACTGGAATGAGCATTTACCGTTTTCCTTTGTAAAGCCGAATTCCTTTGATGTACCATCATTTTTTATTTTACCTCTGGCGCCGACTCACATACTGGACGCTAGTTGGCTTGTTTTTTTCACCCGATCGCTTGACGTGCTATGAAAACGCAAGAGCTGCATTTTGTACTTTGACTTCGGCTTTTCGGCACTCGGAACTTCGGGCTGAGACAATAAACGCTCTTTTCGGGAGACCAGTGTTTTTCCTTGGTAGTGGGTTTTGGGGGAATTGGCTCTTCGGGGTAGAACAGCGCGTACCATATCACTGCGTCGTAGGAATCGTTCCAGCTCAATTGCATCCACTCGGTCGTACCGCGTTTTAACAGTGACATACCCTGTCGTATGTATGGGCTGAATACTGGCAAGGTTCTTAAACTTTGTGTTTGAGCAAGAAGAGGATATGATTTTACCCTCTCCATCTGGAATAAAGAAGGCACGTGTAAAGCCCTTCAGACTTCTGAGGAGACTACGTAGATATCATGGTTGTGGAATTCTTTGTGTCTCGCTGATGACGCCTTACTCTCACTTGCAGCTCGGTTGTGTTGTTTGCAAGGTGTAGGCACCTTGATGCTGAATGTTTGAATAAGGACGTAGTCATTTTCAGTATTTAGGTCCCTTCCCGTCCCCTTCTTTTTCCTTCTCTCTTTCTATATAGGGTTTGCTGTTTCTTCATGGTTGTGTGGCAGTTAAGCATTAGTGTTAACCACTGATGTATTGCTGTCTATGATGATGATGATGACGTAGATATCACAATAAATATCTGACAGTTGCACTCCACACTACCCTTTTGATGATTTCGCTTTCTTATCCACTTCCGTTTTAGATAAGCTGTTAATTTCTTATTTTCGTTCCACAGCAACAGTCACAGCTCTCTCCGTGCCTCGCTAGCTTGACGCATTTTCCCTGTATCCTCCATTTTCCAGGGTGGGTCCTATCATCCCTCTTCCTAGAAGGCAATACGTCAGTGGCTCTCACTGGTACTTAAATGCCATACAACCATGAAGTAAAAAGCAAACCCTGTACAGGAAGAAGGAGAAAAGAAAAGCAGAGGGAAGGAACCTAACTAATATGAGTAGCCAGATCTATATTCAAACATTCAGCATCGAGATTTATAGCCCTTTGTAAACACACCATCGAGCTGTAAGTGGAAGACACTACCTGCAAAGCAGCTTTCTTATGGCTTTCATTGACCCGCATCATTACGTGCACTTACTTCACTGACAGCTTGGCCAAACAACAACGTTTACACCAACGAGCCTGATTAGCCGTCATCTAACTTAACGTCTCCAGCCACTTACTACAAACCCGGCCTATAGTGGCTAACCCCTTCACGAACGATTTTAATATTCTACGCCAAACAACAACACCTAGCCGTCAGCATAATCACGATCAGTCAGTCTTCCACCAGGTAAGAGGTCTGAGCCGGCATCTTATGAGTGCCACAGACAGCCTTCTATTAGTCCGTGTATCACCAAGCTAAACAAAGATGGTAAAAGTGGATAGCCTCGACGCACGCTGCTCCTGATGCTGAAACTATCAGATAACCCACTATGAACCCTCACCTCGGTGGAAACATGGGGGTAAAGCGCCGATATTATGTTCGCATACTTGGTCGACACATCTCTGCGTATAAGCGCCTCTAAAAGTGTAGATCAATCTACCAAATCTAACGCACCTTTATAGCCGAGAAATACGGTAACCGCTGGCAGGTGATACACATGATGCTACTGTATAATTTGGCTAAGTGCAATGTGATGGGACAGTTCTTGTGTGGACGTTAGTATCACGGTCACAGAACCATCGGTCATATTCTCCTGGCTGATGTGAATACGATTCAACATAGGGACATAAACAATAAAAGGAAGCGAACCGTTTGTCGGAAATTCCACCGCAAAGTATTAGAAATTTCGCTGAAGTCCTGGCGAAACAAGTGCTAAATGCACAGTGGATGGAGCACATGTGCAATGATAAATCAGCCGATTACTTACTCTGTGGTGGAGGGAGAATTCAGATGCCGGAAGTAAAACATAGCCTTCCAAATTAGGTGGAAGCATCGATTGGAAGTGGCCACACCAGGTCATTATGTGAAGTGACTCTTAGACGTTTGACAGAAAGATGTAAAAATTCGTCATCCACAAGAGGGCTGTGCATTCATCAAAAAAGTGGACTTTCATCAACTAAAGCTAACTAAAGTTCAAGTCCGCGATCGCGTGATTCGATCGTCCCGAGATTACCAAAAACCGGACCTTAGTTTCTGTCAACCACCTTCCCAATTACAATTTAGCGAATAAGTGGTGTAGATTAAAATCAAAAACTTATTATAATGAGGAACAACAAGGGGAACAAAACTTCGACTGGTAATTTCACAAGGTTTAAACAAGAAAGCACTCACGGAGGACTTTCCGCCCATTATATTCAACATGGTAAGTTTGTAGAATGCACAAAATCGTTTTAACACGAGTGCAATTTGACGGGAGAGTTCTCGTGTGGGCGTCAGTATCACGGCCACAGGACCATCGAGTGTGCTCACTTGGCTGGTGTGTAGACGATCCAACATAGGAACAAGAAAAGCCAATGTTTTCCCACTTCCTGTAGCTGCTTCTACAACTACATCTTGGCCAAGTAGAATCGGCTTGATTGCCAATTTTTGTACATCTGTGAGTTTCGTGAATCCATTTGTTTTCAACGCGTTCAGAGTTGGCTTGGATAAGGGAAACTGAGTGAAGTATTTAAAATGTATAGGATCAACCTGATATTAACGAAAAACATTAAACGGTATATCACACCTACTTCCCTCAAAGTCTCATAGTTCACAGCCTTCTCCTGTGGCTTTGATGCCATTTTTTCCTTGTACTTCTTAAGTGCCATGCCAAGTGAAATACATAAAAGGTAACTTTGTGAACGTCCTTGACTACAGAAACGCTCGCTCCAGGAACGGAAGAAGTCTGAAACGGCACAAAAAAATTAAACTGTAAAGTACACCAGAAATAACGACGAAAATACCCCCACACCTACATTCGACGAAAAGACCGGTTCTAGTTATGAACGGAAGGTAATAACGCTGATAAAAATTCACGTAAAACACGTAAGTTGCAGTGTTTTAAATATCGGTGAATAAAACAATTAGATAAAAATGCGTGGACTGAACAAAATCTGGATGACGTAGTAGGTGATTTTGACTGTTGTGAATTACCCATTAGGACTTTGGAAGCTTGCAGACTATGACGGACGAATGTGTTGATGTGAAAATGGTGCTTGACTTGTAATTTGTTTGATGAATGGAGCGGTACAAGTCTTGGAGTTAAGAATTCTCTCTCTCGAACCGAGTACCTGTTAACTCATGTGACGGAGCCGGAGCAAATTGTGTTGCATCCATTTTCGTTTAGTTTTGGACTTTTCACAGCGCGACCGCGTGTACGAGAACCTGAGGTTTGGAAATGTTCGTGACCAACGAACGTGCCAAACCGTAGGCGGGGTAATGTGTGTGTATGTGTGCGAGAGAGGATGGTACCAACATTAGCTATATTGGACGAGCTGGACCCGCCAACTATGTCGAGCATACAATGAATGAATACGAGTGTTTATCTAGGCCACGTTACCGTTTGGAATGTAAAATAAGAAAAATCACGAAGCCTCAGACCGTGTTGAGGTATCAAATACGACGTGTCAACAAGGTTAGTAACGTGGGCATGGACATGACAAGATTAACACGTTGGTTACCGAACATGTCACCTATAAAAGTCAGGTCAAGAGGACACCTAGAAATACTTCCGTTACAAAATTTACCGCTAAAGATTCGCTAGAACCGGGCTCCCTTGACTGTACATTACAGGCAATGTAGCGGTCCTGACAGTAAACCTGTCTGCCCGAGCGTGTCCTACGTATTGATGGCGTAGTTGTAACACCTGCAGTTCTCGTGGATGTGGTGTTCGTGGGAGGTAATGTTTCGGACAGACTGTTAACGATACCGTATTGTAAATTTGGGGTTGTGTTCCGTCAAACCAGCGTCAACTGAGATAGTTCGAGTTCTGTTGGGAAATCGTGTAACGAAATTTCTATCATGCCGAGATATGACGAGAAGAAAAACCATCGTATAGCGGTTGTAAGGATTTCCGGACTAAGTCGTAACTGATAAAAAATTGTGTACAGTCGGCTAATTGCAGAACATAGAAATGTCGACAATTGGCGATGGGGTGTATCGAAGCTTTTCCATATGGGGTTTCGACTTCGTTAAGTTATTAGTTTGGTCGTGCAGGTTATTAAGGTTCAGAATGGAAAAGTCTCTTGGAACAAGTAGTGTGGTGCCAAAGACCAGTTCTGTTGGAAAACAGTGAAGAGCGGACCTGAACACGATGTAGAGATTCAAATGAATGGTAGTAATTCAGACCAATCCATACTACATTTATGAGCCAATTCATCGACTGTTACATTGTACCTTACTTGAGCGTGATGAACTAGGTCGGAAGCGGTAGTCTGGTGGCTAGCGCATGACTTAAATTCGGAGTATGAAGGATCTGAAGTTTGTTTTAATGAAGCATTTCCGGCTTTCTGGCTGAATTCCAGAGGATAGTGAACACCTTGAGTTGAGGACGCTGTCTGATACGGTCAGGAACAGAAGTCAGTGGCGTTCGTGCTGACTATCTCTGGGTGCATCGCTGTACCTTCCTCCACTTTATCCCTCTACATTTTTTTCCTCCTTCACCTTATGCATCACTTTTTCCTCTCATACAGTGACACTGCCAATCTTGTGGTTTTTGCGTATCATACACACATACATATATACATATGCGCGAACATGGAACTGTAGTCGAGGAGAATAACTGTTCTTCTTTTTGTAACCTCACCATCTCAGCGAAATCCACAGTAGATAAACGGTCAATTGAATCCACCTCTGAACGTGACAGAGCGTCAGAAACAGCGTTCTGAGCACCTGCAATGTGTCAAATGTCACTGGTGAATTGGACAATATAATCCAGCTGGCGTACTTCCCAAGATGAATACCTGTCTGACTTAGTCCTAATGTAGCGACCCTATTTGTTTATGGCTAACTGCGTTGAAGTAACAGTTAGCATTTGTACTCTCTCCCTTCTCCAACATTTTGTATGCGCTTAAACGTTTGGTTGAACGAGTATGGTTACCGGCAGACCACCCGCGCACTCGAACGTTTCTGCTCCGGTGCCTGCTCACGTGACGTTTTGCTGTGTTGACGTTTCATCTCGCTCTTCGCTCGCTCTCGTCGATTTTACGTGTCGACAATATATTTCTCGTCTACTCGTTGCGTTGTTCGTAATTGATCGACCATAGCCCGTCTGAACTCTACAAATTGGTGAGCCCGTTTAGGATATATATATATATATCAGTGTATACCTGAGTTCATTTTTTTTCTCCCATCCTCTCATCACTTTTTGGGTGCGTAAATTGTATATATATAGTTCATATATATATTTATATCATTTCCATTCGCTCGGTCGCTATGGCCACTAAGGAGGTGAAGTCCGAATTCTCGTCTTCGGTGTCGTTGATCACACTAGCTGTTCCCGCTTTTGGGGATCTCGACCCAGAGCTGTGGTTCGCTGTGTTGGAAATAGAGTTCGGCAACCGGCGCATAACAAATGACTCAGATAAGTTCTCGCAGCTTATACCGCGTCTTCCCCGAGATATGCTAACCCTGATTAGTGATATTTTACTGGGGTCGACGACCGATCGTTATGAGTCCGCTAAGCAGACGATTCTTAAGGAAACACAGTCATCCGATAAAATGCGTTTGGAACAACTGTTCCAACGACTACAGTTGGGGGACAAGAAGCCGTCGGTTCTCCTTCGGGAGATGAGACATGTAGCAGGTAAATCGCAGTTGCCTGAGTCATTTTTGCAAGAGTTGTGGATTCAAAGATTGCCTGAGTACACGCAGGGGCTACTTTCCGTGTTACCCTCACGTTCGTTAGGCGACCTTGCGGTTTCGGCCGACGCAATACATGAGCGTTTCCGAGGCACAGGGCAGCCAGCAGTAGTTGGGCAAATAGTTAACGCGAACAGTCCGGCGGATCATTTGTTGGCCACGAAGGACGCCGAAATAGCAAACCTGCGGAAATCACTGGAATGCCGTGAACACAACCCCTCAGAAACAAACGCCGAGATAGCTCAGTTGCGGCGTGAACTGGCTGATCTTCGCGCCAGCATTCAGCGCAATAGGTCACCGTCTAGACTTCCTCCAACGCGCGCCCGATCACCGCCCGGACTAAAAACTGGCAGTGTTTGTTGGTATCATGAGACGTATGGCGAAAACGCTAGGCGATGTCGATCGCCATGTAGCCATCGTGGTAAAAAGCGTTTAAACTAGCAGGCCGGCGTGTTCTAGCGACGACAGCCACAGGCCAGTCAAACAGCAGTCGCCTTTTCTTTCTGAAAGATTTAACCTCCAAAATGCAATTCTTAATAGACACAGGGGCAGAGGTCAGTGTCATCCCGCATTCAGTAATGGATGCGCGTTCAGAATCCGGCACTACTCTCCGAGCTGCAAACGGTACGCCCATTAAAACCTTCGGTCGTCGACTGATGAATTTAAACTTTGGCCTTAGACGCGATTTTCCCTGGGTTTTTCTCGTGGCCGATATTCCTTTCCCTATCGTTGGTATCGACTTCCTCCGACATTTCGATTTACTGGTCGACGCACGTCGATCACGTCTGATCGATACCTCGACAAAGCTAAACGTTCAGGGTAAGCCATCACACGCGGCTGTGATCAGTCCTATGCTAGCCAATCCTCTAGTTTGCGAGCCTTACGGGAAACTTTTATCCGAATTCCCTCAACTGATCCGCCCCGCTAACGAACTGCCGGCCGTGACAACCGACGTTGCGCATCACATTGTCACACGAGGGCCGCCAGTTCGATGTCGTCCACGCCGTTTAGCTCCTGAAAAGCTCAAAATTGCCCGAGCCGAATTCGAGCATATGCTCCAACTCGGCATTATCCGTCCGTCCAATAGCCCGTGGGCTTCGCCATTGCACATGGTGCCTAAAAAGACTGACAACGACTGGCGTCCGTGCGGCGACTATCGAGCGTTGAACAACGCAACCACTCCCGATAGGTATCCAATTCCCCACATTCAGGACTTGACGGCAAACCTGTCAGGGAAACAGATATTCACAAAAATCGACCTAGTGCGCGCTTACAATCAGATTCCTGTAGCCCCAGAAGACGTCCCAAAGACAGCAGTCATAACACCGTTCGGGCTTTTCGAATTCTTACGCATGCCGTTTGGTCTGGGCAACGCCGCTCAGACTTTCCAACGTTTTATTCACGACGTGTGTCGCGGGCTGGACGGTGTTTATCCGTACTTAGATGATATCTTGGTGGCCAGCTCATCGCAGGAGGAACATTGCGTACACTTGCGTTCATTATTCACCCGGCTGTCGCATCATGGCGTTACCATACACCTGGCTAAATGCTCTTTCGGAGCGTCCCGCGTAGCCTTCCTGGGTCATAGTATATCCGCGAGCGGGATAGAACCTCTCCCCGACAAAGTACAGGCAATAGTGGACTACCCGGAGCCCACATCGTTCAAGCAACTTCGCCGTTTTGATGGTTTAGTGAATTTTTACCGTCGTTTCATCCCTAACTGTGCCTGTCTAATGCAACCGCTCACCGACCTACTCAGAGGTAAGACACGTTCATTCTTATTCCCAACGGCCGCAAAAATGGCCTTCATTAATTTAAAAAGGGCCATCGCCAATATAGCATCGCTGTCGCATCACCATCCGTCTGCTCCCTTGGCGCTAAGCGTGGATGCATCAGACGTGGCTGTAGGGGCGGTTCTGCAACAGCAACTCGGTGCCCATTGGTGCCCGCTAGCCTTTTTCTCTAAACGGTTACAACCTACTGAGTCGCGGTATAGTGCTTTTGGGAAGGAGCTGTTAGCGGTATACCTCGGCATCCGCCATTTTCGACATGTCCTTGAAGGCAGGGACTTTATCGTATTCACAGACCATAAGCCTCTAACGTATGCGTTACGCTCGACAACGGACAGGTATTCCCCCAGAGAGACGAGACATCTGGATTATGTCGCTCAGTTCACGACCAATATTCGTCATATTTCAGGTACTGCGAACCCAGTCGCCGATGCTCTCTCGCGCATTAATGCTACACTGAGCACGACGGAAAGCTCAGTCGATCTGACGGCAATCGCAGCCGCACAGGACAACGACCCGGAGATAGAACAACTCCGCCGGTCCAGTTCCCTTAAGTTAGAAAGAGTCCCCATGAATTCCTCCGGTGGTCTGATTATTTGTGACACTTCACAAGGCATTCCTCGTCCGGTTATTCCATTGGCCTTCCGCCGCCGAATTTTCGATACGTTGCACAACATGTCTCACCCTGGCATACGTTCAACAGTCAAACTGGTCACGCAGCGCTTCGTCTGGCGCAACGTCAATCGCGACGTCCGCACATGGGCGAAAGCGTGCATACACTGCCAGCGGTCTAAGATCCACCGTCACACGCGTACCCCAGTGGGAACTTTTGCAGCCCCCGATGAACGCTTCTATCACGTGCATGTCGACCTGGTCGGACCCCTGCCACCCTCGGATGGGTATACTTACATCCTGACATGCGTAGACAGGTTTACACGTTGGCCAGAGGCTATACCAATTCCGAATTGCTCGTCGGAAACCGTCGCACGAGCATTCTTAGAACGTTGGGTCGCTCAGTTTGGTTGCCCTGCTGTAGTGACTACCGATCGCGGGTCACATTTTGACTTAGCCTTCACTTCACTCCTCAACGCACTAGGCTGTAGTAGAATTCGCACAACAGCTTACCACCCGGCAGCCAACGGGTTGGTTGAGCGTTTTCATCGGCAGTTGAAAAGTTCACTATCCGCTAGCAACAACCCCTCATGGCACGAGGTTCTGCCACTAGTCTTGTTAGGTATCCGTAACACGCTGAAGGCTGACCTGCATACCACCCCCGCCCAGTTAGTGTATGGGTGCTCCTTACGTTTACCCGGCGAGTTGGTTGCCCCACGCGCAACGGGACCTATCAACTTCGCAGATTACGGCGAGCGGCTAGCCCAACACATGAGGCGACTCCGACCACATCCACCGAGAGAACAGACGACGCCAACGTACGTACACCCTCGTCTGTCAACTTGTTCTCATGTTTTGGTTCGTGCGGTTACTCCTAGACGACCTTTGCACCCGCCGTATACCGGACCGTTTCGCGTCCTCGCACGCTATGCTAAGACTTTCGTGCTGGAACGCAATGGTAAACGCGAGGTGATCTCTATCGATAGACTGAAGCCAGCGTTTATAGAGGTACCCGATAAGGAAACTGGTTCGCAAGCAGCAACGCCCTCTTCGGTCGGTACATTACCTAGCGTTGGTACAGATTCGCTTTCAGTGGCGACTCCGCCTGCCTCGACGGGGCCAAGCCCCCAGAGCAGACGCGGGCGAGATTTGCGGAGGCCAGTGCGATTCGCAGATTACGTGGACGTCCGCCGTATCTAATTTTTGTTGTCACACTTCCTTAACAAGTTGATTTTAGATGGCCTAACCTACAACAGACTGTCGACGAGACGTTTTCTTTGGAAAAGCAAAAGAAAGCCTTATTTTGTCGGACGCCATGGAGTCAGAAAACCCGGTGAGGTTATCGTTTTCAGTTTATGAGCACTGTACATTCTAGATACCTGAAATTAACCATCCATCATCTACATGGGGCACTGAGGGCGTGCATTGCGAGAAGACGCTAGAAAGCTCGAATTCCGATGACGATCGCCCGCGATGGACGTGAACAAGGCTACGGCCCTAGTAGGCCGACCACAACGTGTCTGTTCCCAATTCCCCTTCTGCCCACAACCATTAACCTCCCCAACAGTGCCCCCCAACCATTTTCAATTGTTTCCCTCACCCTTCCACCGGACGTGGACGCGAGCTGTGTGGCAGGAGTAAATTGGACCATTCATGCTCGAGTCAACGGTTCCGGTTAACTGAAAAACTCCTACATTATCGAAGTCAACACTCTGGTTGTCTTCTAGCGGGGGAGCTCTGTAGCGACCCTATTTGTTTATGGCTAACTGCGTTGAAGTAACAGTTAGCATTTGTACTCTCTCCCTTCCCCTACATTTTGTATGCGCTTAAACGTTTGTTTGAACGAGTATGGTTACCGGCAGACCACCCGCGCACTCGAACGTTTCTGCTCCGGTGCCTGCTCACGTGACGTTTTGCTGTGTTGACGTTTCATCTCGCTCTTCGCTCGCTCTCGTCGATTTTACGTGTCGACAATATACTTCTCGTCTACTCGTTGCGTTGTTCGTAATTGATCGGCCATAGCCCGTCTGAACTCTACACTAAAGATCCCTGTAGAAGTTTTGTGGTCGGTGTAAACAGACAATCGCCTGCCTCCCAAGAAGAGTCGGAAGTGTCGGACTGTCCTGTAAATTGCCAATAATTCACGTTCAAATATGCTGTAACGTGATTCGTTAGGTGAACGTTCACGTGAGAGAAATTCCGCTTATTGCCGTAATTCATTTAATTTGTTGAGACTGCACCAACCGCTATACTAGAACCGTCAACAACGAGATAACGGAGCGCTAGTTTGGAAACGAAAAAGCATGAGATTCCCAAAAAGCTATGGTAGCGTGGCCTAATAGGCTATAGGTTTTCCGATGACCAGCTAGCATGTTTGCCAGTGACGCTAACAAAGATACAGCTTTGGGGATGAAACAGCAATAAAATATTTGGTCATCCCTAAGGAACGCATTAGACTCCGGAACTATGTAGGAAAAATAAAACTTCTCAAGGATTCAGATGTGCCTGAAGCAGGTGTAACTCCGTGCTTATTGATGGAGTGATCCAGAAAACGAAATAAATTGGTGATCAAACACATATTTCCGAACATTGATTACGTGATTATTTTAGAGTCCAGTAAACAATAGGCTAAACTGTTCAATTTGTTCCTCTTGGGGGGCATTACCAACTAAAATGTCATCCAGATGGGCAAAACAAAAAGCAAACCCGAAAAAACTTGGTTAATTAACACTCGAAATGTTTGTGCAGCACTGTGTCAAGCGTGACAACGATGCCTTCGATGTAAGCTCATGATATGTTGATTAAACCAACAGGTTTTTACTATCTTTATTTCCTCAGTGTTAAGCGACTGTAACTCCATTTCTTTACAGTGTTTTTAGTTAAATGCATGCGTGCATTGCACACAAATTTGGAGACCCACAGACTGCTTTCAAATCAGTTGCTGGTAGTGTCCTCTGGTATTGTCTTCCTTGCAAGGGAGTCCCGGAGAAATGGGCGAATCAAATAAAATCAATGTATGCTGATGTTAAAAGCAGGACGGGGATTCATGGACAACTGTCTCGGGCGCTCAGCACCTTTAATGGTGTTCACCAAGAGTGTCTGAAATCGCCTTTTTTGTTCAGTTTTGTCATGAACGACATCCTGGAAGGTGCGTTTGAAGAATCCAGTGAACCTGGTGTTGGCTTTCTTCTTGACGCTAACTGGACCGACATGAAGTATGCGGATGATAATGTCTTACTTGGCTCCCCTATCGAAGACATCCAGACCACGTTAAACAAGATAAGTGACCGGACTAGTCTGTATGGAATGCGCTTCGTACCCTTAAAGTACAAATGCTTCAAAAGTGAGGCATTCTCACTTTTACCTCCTTTATTGCAGGCCATCCGCATGAGACTTTGAACACTTTCATATACTTGTGCAGCACTATCTGGTCAGTCTGCAATATTACTCTTACGGAAGTTCGAGGACTTAGACTGTTTCAAATCGAACAGTACTGGTGAGATATCAGTGGGAATGGCAAAAGCACGAGTTGTCTTTGCCAACCTGTCGTAAAAACGTTCGGATTTCGTTGAAAGAAACGGAATACAATACTTGCGTATATCCTATTTTGCTCTATGATTCGAAAACACAAGATGTTCGCGACGAATGTATAAAGACTTGTGCTTGACCATCGTCGTCCCAGCAAATCAGCTCACATCAGTTAGAACAATTGCTTGAGTAACGCGGTCGTTCGTCGGCGCATATTCCAGAACGTTCGGGATGCGAGATCAATTGGTCAACCACTCGTTGCCCACCCTGTGATAATCGGGTCACGTTACCGTAGCGGACATTATATACTGATCAGTAGTCTCGAGACTACCGAAAACTGGGTAAAACCGAGTGGGAACGCAACAACGTAGTCACGAAATATGAAGACCCTGACTGTTCCATTGTGCAAAACAGGTAGGTGTCACCTGGCTGGCTGGAGTTCTCGTGATCATTCACATCACTGGTTAGAAACGAACGCCATCCGAGATGGTAGTGTGCCAGATTCAGTGGTATACTCGCATCCATACCGTTTGTAGTTCTTCCGCGTAGTCATTTGACCTTTTCTTCTTCAATGATACTCTACATCACTGTTGAGGTGACCTGCTGCTTTAGCTAAAGAATCTTCTGGCCATGCATGCTCAAGGCTGTTCTGACAATGATGAACTAGAAGCCGTGAAATAAACATACTCAGTGAAATAAGTGTATCTGTAAAAGGTAGCGGGAATTTAACACAGACGTTATTGTAACGGAAATGTTTGTCAGTTTTACGGTGCGCACAATCTTGGCTGGGCGACAACAGCCCGGATTTGATTTCAAGCTCTGTTCATCTGGAAAACTACACTACGTCTGGCATTATGTTGAGGAAGAGGTCTTATGCATACCAAGGCCGGACAGCAGTTGTTAATCTAAAACACTTCTAGCAGTCATTATCAGTTCCATCCATGAATGGTAACCCTGGGTGCCGCGGCTTGGGTTGTCGCGGGTCCAGACAGTGTTCCATTGGGTGGTAGAATGATAAATAACAGAAGTATGGAGGCAGAAAAGAAATAAAACGAAAACAGTGGGGCTTTGGTGAAAAGGATGCTCAACGACTTTGAGAATGCAGATCCGGTAGGTAAGGGTCGGCTGTAAAAATGCACGTGATTGGTCGGAAATTTTGTTGGCGCTCATTTAAAATTTGGCCGTAGATTGGTGTGTGTGTGATGGTCTCCCTCAAAGTCAACATATATTTTGTGTGAACGCTCAGCATGGTAAAATGTGGAATATGACTTTTTTGTTCACACATGTGCGGAGCGGAGACGTGCTGGATGATGTATGCAATATGTGATTGCCGGTACTATTTGCGATTTGTTTGGATTCATATGGTGGTTTGTTTGCCCGTGTAAGGCTTGGCCATATGAGTGAATTTGGAGTCAGCTTGTGTTCCTGATGGACGCTGGTTTACATCGTCAATGATGGTGTGGTGTTTAAATGTAGGGCTTGGAAGTTCCGGTTGATTTGTCTGGGCGTGCGTTATTTTGCTTTGTAGAGCTGTTTGCGAATGGTACATGGTCAGAGTATAAATGCATGTTCTGTTTCGATTGAGTATTTCTCCTACTGTTGTGTCCGGCGTATTGGAGGAGTCCTGAGGAAGTTCGTAGTGCATACTGCGATGGTAAGTCACAAGAGAGGTATTTCTTGCTTTTAGACCATTGAACATTTCGCACGGGTTACTCGGAATTTAGTTTAAATTTCCTCGCTGTAATTGTTCGTTCACATTTTTGCTATCCTGGTGCTCAGTGCATCAAAAAATTATACACGATCATTGCTATTCCTTGTCGACTAGCATAACTCATCACGTATTTTATCGTGCTCGATTTTATCCGTATTATTCTCCAGCCTCGTGTTTTCTTGCTGTTAATGTCTATTCAAATCTTTGCTATCTTGGTGCCCAGTGCATCAAAAATTATATGTGATCATTCTTATTCTTTGTCGAATAGCATAACTCATTGTTTATTGTATTATTCGTGTTCGATAGTATCCGTACTATTTTTTGGCCTCCTTGCATATTACTCATCCTTGTCGACAATGACCTGTGTCAGATCTAACAGTGCTGGGGCTCAGCAGCACGCAGCAGCAAGCGCCTGCGGCCGGTATGGATGTAAAATATCCGTACAAAACGGCATGCAGTGCGACCAGTGTCGGAAGTGGAATCAGTTCAAGTGCACTGGTCTTAACGAACACCAGTACGAACAGCTAGCTTCCTCATCTATTATTCACATCTGTATGAGTTGCAGGTTCAGCGAAAGCCAAGGCACCGCTCCGCCGCCGACTGGTCTTACACGCGCCACGTCAAGTGGAGTGACACAGAAAACCTGCGACTATAAATGCGAGGCTCCTCTTAGCTCTGTATCTCCTTCCATTTCTTCCATGGAGAGTAAGATAGAGGAGTACCAACGGACTCTGCCCGAAATTAAACTGGAACTACATTCTCTGAGTAAGTATATAGCGCTTGCTCTCCATGGTGTTGCAATCACCAAGAAAGCAGTTGCCCTATCAATTGAACACATAGAGGAGGCGGCAGTAGGAATGAAGGAAAAAGCTCTCAGGGAAAAGAGAGTTGTCTTATGGGGCCGCTTCCATACAACCTCTTCTCCAACCGTGCTAGCTAAGACAGTCCTAGGAACTTTTTTCTCTCCGGATGCCACAAACATGGTACTCGCGAGTAAGCTGCGGGCCATGACAACCAAAACGTCACTTGGCCTTTTGGTAACTTTGCCAGCCATGCTCAGCCCCGAGGTAGTGGTAGGCAAAACAGAGGCTTTAAAGTCCGCCAACGCCCATCTGAAAGGCATATCTTTCGACCGCTCCCCACAAGAGAGGGCGAGACGCGAAGAGCAGACTGAGACTAAGTCACAGATCTTGGCAGACCAGAAGCTACAGCTGGAGACAAACGTCGTAGTTTCTGCTCTCAAAGTAGCCCCTCAGACCCATGTGCCTGTTGTGGAAAGCGGAGGCACCGTTTGTATGGTCGTTCCAACGACCGACGTCTCAGGCACAAGCACTGAGGGTACTCACACCGCGCGAAAACCGTTTTCAGAGTTACCCACTCTGAAACCCACCAAACTGCCCAGCAGAAGACTCTTCCCCCCAAGAGTTCGGAAGGGAAGCAGCCTGCTAGGACCGCCTCCTACAGCTCAAAAAGCATCAATTTGGCCCACCCCTATAAATATTTCTTTCCGTAGCCCCATAACACAGCGCACTTCGTCGTCTTCCAAACCCCGCTCCCAGCAAACGAGGAAGTTAAATTTTCTGTGGGTGAAAACCTCCAAACACACTCCCAAGCGGCGGAATTTGACGGGGGCGCAGAGTTCGCAGGTGGCGGCACCCAGATCAAACGCCAGGTAGAGTCGCTGACGTACGCACAGGCGGTGATGTCGAAGGTGGGCCGTCAAAAAAACTCGGAAGAACAGACCGAGTCCAGCCCCACCAACCTCCTCAATTCTAGGCCTTCTTTCCCAGGCTCTCCCTCACACAATCCTTTCTATTTTCTCGCGAAATCCAGCAAGGAAGTACCTTTCAGATGCATGTATACGAACTGTCTGAGTCTGTTCAATAATTTACCGGAAATCAGACAGTTAATTCATGAAACTCAACCCCACATGTTCGCCTTCACGGAGACTTGGCTTACGGGCGATATCAGTGACAGTGAACTGAGTGTCCCGGGGCATTCAGTTTACCGGGCTGACTCTGCCCGAGGGAGAATGGGGGGTTCTGCGATTTTTCTTCAGCAGTGTCTCCCGACACCCACGGCTATTGGTGGCTTCCTGTCCTCTGATAAATGTGACACTCTGTGGCTTCGACTACCACTGTGTGGCCAAGACTCGCCCCTAGTGAAGGGTATTTATCGTTCTCCTTCATCAGACGTCCCCGACGACGACACCCTTCTGGTAAGCCTGGAAAACTTCCTAGGCCTACAACGCTTTACACATCTGCTTATTATGGGTGGTTTAAATAAACCCAAGATAAACTGGGCGTCAGTTTCTCACCAGGACTGTGAAAGCGGATTCTCGACTTCCTTATCAACGCTGATACGTCGGAAGGCGTGGTCACAGCACGTCACCGCCCCGATGCGGCACCGTTTTGGTCAGATTCCCTCTCTGCTCGACTTAGTTATCACTAATGAGAGCCACCTGGTGGAGAGAGTGATCATCAAGCCGCCAATTGGACACAGTGACCACTCTCTGTTAGCCTTTGATCTTATCTGTTACAGGTTACAACAACCAGCAAAAAGACCCACTGTTCGAAAGTTTAATCAGGCAGATTTTAACGGCCTGAGAACTCACCTTGGTTTACCTCTTCTTGACTTGGACTACGTGGACCAGAACTACCACACGTTTCATAGCGCAATTCAGAAAGCAGACGACATATTTATACCGCACAAACGGTGCATTTTCTCTTATAGGCCACCCCTTCCACGAAGGATACGTCGTCTTTTTAACAACCGTTCCCAATTATTCGCGAAGCACAAGCTTACAGGAAACTCAGAGGACCTAAGCGCGTTTCACATTGTCCGAAACAGGTGTAGGCGAGAAATCCGCAAACACATCAAACTCGCAAAAGAGAAGATCCTCCTCAGAGCTCGCGGGTACAAAAACTTCTTATTTAAGCATATGCGATGACTAAGAAAGAACAAACCTTCCGCCCTTTCTTTACGACTGCCCAACGGGGAGACTTCATCTGACTCCCTAGCTGTGGCAGAGTTATTCAGGAAGTACTTCTCGGCAATCTACAACGTCGCATCCCCGAGCTGGCATCCTGTACTACCGTTGCGGAAGTTCAGGCAACCACTCGTGACAGCTGAGTTTTCTGTGCTAGATGCTGAAGACCTCTTACTCAAGGTTAATCCATGTAGTGCAATGGGTCCTGACATGATCTTTCCCAGAATACTCAAGGAACCAGCTGTTAGTCTGGCTGAACATCACTATAAGCTGTTCAAACAAACAATCCAGACTAGCATCCTCACTAGCGCATGGAAAGAGAGGATGGTCACGCCCATATTTAAAGTGGGTGACCAGCACTCTTCGGCGAGTTATCGGCCAATCAGCCCCACTAGCATCTCGTGCAAAATAATGAAGCGCCTACTAAAGCGCGCCGTACTCAGTACACTTCTTATCAAATAATCTTTTCTCTTTCACCCAGCATGGCTTCCTTTCCAATCGGTCACGCATAACAAACATGCTTATTTTCATGGTTAGTCTGACGGAGGCCAAAGGCAATGACCTCATCTCAGATGCTATCTTCTTTGACTTCGCCAAGGCTTTTGACCGTGTCCCACACGGCCTCCTGAAGCACAAACTGGAAGACTACAGCATTCAAGGAGAGGTTCTTTGCTGGATTGCCTCTTTTCTTGATAATAGAACGTTTAGAGTCAAGACCGGATCAGACCTTTCGCCTCCCTCTTTCATTTCTGCGGGTGTTCCTCAAGGGTCAGTGCCAGGTCTTTTGTTATTCCTCATTCACATCAACGACCGTCCAAACAATATTTCCAGCAACGTCCTCTTATACGCAGACGACCTGAAAATCTGGAATGCCACTGATCCCAGTGCACCACAAATTGATCTTGACGCGATCAAGCGCTGGTCGGACGATTGGAGTCTCCCACTAAATGACGATAAATGTGCTCACATGTCACTCGGTGGAGATTCTGGCAATGC
>QNGE01002739.1:0-23943 GCA_008508345.1 Paragonimus westermani
GGCACGATTCTAGACAGAAACGTACCAGTCCTCTACAAGCTGGCATAGACGTTCGATGCATTGCATGCGCGAGTATTCCAGGTCCGGCTTGCGAGTAGACTAAGCATGGCTTAAAGGAGCACTGGACGTCCGGGCTCAACATCTGTGACTCTCCACTGGGACATTACCTGCACTATGAGGGTTTGTACCATACCAGATGCAAGAGCAAAATTATAAGCAGGGGAAATTTTCTGAGGTATTGATTTTGTACGATTGTCTGTTTCTCTCCTTAGTAGTGTTGCACCAATTTCATATTCACTTTTTTCCTCCTCCCAAGTTTAGGCGATGATGAGACGGGCCCATCCGAATTCAGTGGTTTGCCCCATAAACACTGGCGTTTTAGATTGTGCCACCTTTAGAGGGAAGGCCATTCTCATGGACGTCCATTTGTGACATTTTTAATACTACCTCCTACTTCATGCTTTGTAAAATCAGCCGCTATTTCCTTCTCAACTATGATTTCGTGAAGGTATGAGATATCGACCACTAACTAGGGGATCTTGCGCAATTAAGTGAAAGTATCTGTCTGAGAAACGGTAACTGTTGAAATCACGTCAGCATTCATGCAACCGCATGTAAACAATAAGTTGTGAAGAGGCATATCCGGACTTATTTGGTGAGGGTCGCACGTCAACCGTCAACAAATCGAAATGAAGTTGGTTATATTTCATAGACCACACTTGTAACATTTACGATCCACGGTACACGGCTATTCAATGAAAAAACCACCTCCCTACCAGAACGGACGATTCATGTACCCGGAGTCGAACCGCCGAGCGCCCTTTAATTCAGTGATAATCCGCACTTCAGAAACGATTCTGACTTCGTTGTACACAGAAATAGGTTCTACACTAACTCCGTTGTTTGTCAGCTATGCAATGCTGAGTGCTGAGCTTGGTCTTTTGATGGCAACTATGGCGTATTCGAAATGTATGCGACGGCTTGACAGCCATATTGAAACTGAGATTTCGGATGACAGGCGGGGGCCGCTTTACCGGATTTAATGCCGCGAAGTTCGAGCTAGGAATCGATAAATGAATACGTCATGCTAAGTCCCGGCGCTTGCTAGTGAAGAGAATGCCAACCGCTTAAGAGCATCACGGACAACCCTGTATTGCTTGAGTGCTAGCTCTAGACCGTAATTTCTTCAGTTAACATGAAGAAAAATATTATTTTACGGCACATCCCACTCTATCACCTTGGTAAATGGTGCGGAAGTTGAAACCGCCGAACTCTGTGCCACGGACTCACATTCGTTTGGTTGATCTAGCCTTTGAGTAAAAACGACTTTATCGTATGCTGTATTTTAAATTCGCACGGCTGCCGCTGTGGTTGTTTGTCTGTTAGCAGGTGGGCGCCAAAATAACGAACATTCAGGCATATGATTATGCAGATATTTATTAAATTAGTACCAGGTTGTTTCCTTATTTCCAGAGAATGAATCATATTTCGTTTTTCAAGGCGATGTTTGAGAATAGTGGTATAACAGAAGAGGGTACCCTCACATACATGTACACAGTTATCCTGCAGATATCATATTTGATGGATAAGATGACGGGGACTTTATCTGACACACGGCTTTAATCATCCGGGAGGGTACCCGGAATGCATGCAGACCAACAGCTACACTCTGTGCTGAAGAAACGCAGGGGTATTATGTACCGTTTTCCACAGACTTCAAATAGATCATTCACGTCGATCACCCCACGTGTTCGTTATCAGCGAATTCACTCGTCCGCCTGCGTTCAAGATTGTTCTACTATACGGTACGGCTTGCTTTCACTTGTAAGCTATGACAAGTGGATAAAGCACTCATAAGCGTCTGAGCGTACGGGGTACTGTTTGACTTCACTGGTAAGCTAGGACACTTGCGCGGAACTTCTGTAATTCTTCACGGAAAGCGCTTCTCGATGTCGTTCATTCAGCGGGTCACTTTATCCACATTCTAGCGTACGTCCTGCACCCATAAAATGTTTGCAACCGTGGTATCAGCGAACGGTTTGAAAATGCCTACGGGCACGCCGAATATAGCTGAAGAAATACCGACGATTCGCCCAGTTTTTGCGCATATTTCTACATTGCAATTTGTTTACCGGTGCATCTCACGTTTGTATCACTATAAAAAGTTTAGTCTGCACGATCCAACGAGGGTTCAATCACCGAAACAATAATCACGTTTTGCTGCTCAGTTGCTTTCAGGATTCGAGGAGAGCGTGTCTTATCACGTGGACGACATCAGTCCTCATTAACTTCCACCATTAATTCTCAAAACTTATTTGGAATGCAACTTCTCCTTATTTTCCTGTTGATCGCCATGCCATTGAACTACCGCAAATTTTCGGCTTACGCCTTTGGAATATCAAAGATCCAAAACATCTCCACCCGCAGAATTAAACGATTTTCCGAACTGAAACACGTCACAAAGTTATAACAACTTCAGCAACTCAAAAATTGTCTTTGCCTGACGCATTACAGAGATATTTGCGGTCTACCGATTACACGCAGCCTTTATTGCTGTTAGATATTGGTAGGTGGTCTGCTGTCCAGCGATATGGGTGTGCATAACAGGGTGGAAAATTTACTGTAACCATCCACACGAATACAGAAATGCCCTGTTTAACTGAGTCGAATGAACCACATGGGCGATTTCAACTCGGCAACAGCACCAGGCCATATCATGATAGCCGCACCATTGTAGCCGCGACGCAAGTTAGCAGAAGCTGTGGATCATATTTGTGGCATGATAGGAGAACCGTCTTTCTATGAGCTGGCCGTTTTTTTATCTCGGGTTGTGAGAGAATTATGCACAGCAGATATGGCCAGATGACTGACGAAAGTGGAAGGAAAGACTCGAGAACAGCGTGTTTGTTCGGACGCACATATGAATATGTCCACAAAGCGGAACATCCCACGACGATGCTGCTTTTCGCCTTAAATTGAATCATAGAACATCATACTGAAAGGCTGCGTCGAGTTGTGGCTTGATAAGCGGCGGTGGGCGTCATCACAGGCTACTCCACTCCACACACACACGGCCCGTGGCTGAAGAAAATAGTAAACATCGAGGTACCTGCAATATGGTTAGTATAGTGGGAATGCATACAAAAGTGGATATCGTGCTTGTGGAACTTAAATCGATAAACGGTTCAATATCAATGTATGAATCTTCAGAACATGACGCATTATTCTCATGAAAGAGGGCCCACTCGAACTTATCAACATTCAAAGCGCCCATTCTGCCTCATCCGTTACAAATGAGAACGGGGCGACCACCATGAACTGCGAGACTGTCTGTCCGAGAAGTGTTTCCTTGGACGGGTATGGGACGTTCGACGTAAACAATGCATATTAGGTGACCGAAATGTCAATGTGACCTGTCCTGACAATAATAGTGGAGGCACAAAGGTAGTCGAACCTGAGAGGTCTTCCGTTCACTTAGGTTCACGTTGTAGAATCGGTCATCCTTATCGGCTGTGATATGCCCGAAACTCACCTGGTCATGTATCGGAAACTCGGAAAGCGCAATGAAGTCGCTGCTTTTATGGGTTTCCAGCGGCCCCTACAAAGAAAGCCGCGAGAGGTTGTGTCGACGAACCGCATCTGTCATAATGAAACTTGCCTAAGAGATATGGTCAGCGGGTTGTTTGATAGAGGGCGCGACGTTATCGCGACTTCCGTATTGCCCAAATCACAGGAAGATTTCGCAGACTTACCGATGGTGCGTAATCCGGTGAAGCTTGCTTACAAGTGCTAGGTAATTTCCTCTGCATGACGTAATAAGACGAGGTGGTTGCAGTGTTCCCATTTGCCAGAAACTTGTGTTTCGAAAGTAAACGGAGACTTGCTCAGGGTGAAGTGCTTTAACCGTAGATTAACGGTTTTTGATAGGCACAAACCGTGAGGATCCTCCTCTCCTTGCAGCGATGGAAGTGGCGGATGCTTGGATGAACTGCTACTAGCCCCCTACTAGAATTTCTACGGCGAGATCCTACGGGATGTCGGCGTTTGGACAGCAGAGCTGAAGGTTGTCACTTGTTGAAAACGGGCCGCTGCAGCATTGCGTCACCAGCAGTGTTTGAATCGTCGGTTATGGTGTGTGCATTAAGTGCACACAGCATTTGCGAACCGGAACGTAGGTTCACCTCCGCGGAGGTGCCTATTATGCACTAAAACATTCCAGTTTTTAGGCAAACAGCCTGCAAGACTACGGAAAGAATGGAGGGTTATTGATGCGAATGTGGTCGGTGGCATCAGATATCACCTTCAAGATGTTTTTGTTGCTTGCACGATTTGTGCCAAACCAATGAAACGATCCACAGTTTGCCTAATAGCCGGTAATAGGAATATACGGATGTTAGAACTACAAACTTTGCGTTCATGCCGGCCACGAATACATAAATGCTGTCGCCGCTTGGTGTGTGTGCCAACCAGAACTTCGAAATGCTGGAAAAAGCAGTGCCTATTTTAGCAAGAGACGGTGCGTTTATTTTATGCATCCATCAAACTATTCACCAGAAATCCAAATCGGTAATGAGTGGATGCTGTCCGTTCGTGGCTATCCCGATGCTGTTTGATGAACTGGCCTGTGCACCCTACTGTTATTAACCCGAATAATGGTGTCAACCAGCATAGTGTTATCAGCTTTCTACATTCTATACTGTGACGAGATGACAAAGGAAACTGTCACCGCACTCAGCAACTCTTACCACTCACATTCCTGTGTAGTTATCTCGTCCTAATGCTATGTTGATGCATAGCATCTTGCACTCAATCTTCGCCAAGGAACCGTTGATGGTGCTGACACTTTTCAGCGCTTGATAGCCAGATTTTCGTCTCGATGACTCAACAAGTCGACTTTTAAACTATGTAGAACGATGGAAGTTTCACACGCAACATGCCTGTTAAACCAGTTTTAAGATAAACCGTTGCGTTGACCCCAACAGTGTCGTAGGGGTGAGTTCAGAATATGAGACGTTCGGTTGGAGAGGCTGTAACAGTTGTTCACCGACTTCTTTGTTCTGTTCAAGAGTTTTTAAAAAAGACACATGAGCGATGGTTTATACTGTCACTACCAGTACCCGAGGCTAAGTTTGCCGGGGGTGGGACCCGTGCAAAGGGTTTTAGGCCGTCTGGCGTCAAACTTCAGGTGGTAAAAGTCTGCTCCTTTCGAGTCTTTTCTCAAGCTGAGGGCCTGTCGGTAATTATCTCCTTTCATGTTTTGCGTTTGCGCTCGGTGGGTTAATTTTTTGATATCACAAGGCTGCAGCACGACCCCATTCAGAAACCTGGCCAATAACCGATGGAATTTCGTTTTACCTGGAGAATTTCATTTTCTGAACAACGCCACCCCAATCGAACTAGACAAAAGAATGGCGTTCGTCTCTATACATGAAAGGGCCATTGGGACCACTAGTGCAAGGTAACGGTCAATAATTGGGCTAGGGGCAGCCGTCGGACGTCAGGTAACTAATACATCGCTGTGATAACCTAAAAACTAATAGACGAAGGAAAAATCAATATATGTACAAAAGTGATACGTTTAACGTTCGCACGAGCACAGCAGGATTCGTGGTTACGCCTACACCAGGTATAAAAGAATTTGTGCGGGGTAAAAAACTCATTGAATCTCAATTTTCGAGCTTCATTGGAGTGTTTGCCCACTATGGACTTACGAATATTCCAGTAAAGTCATTACAAACTGTCTTCACTAAATGCAAGTAGCATCCTCTACAGTCATATTTGGAAGAATTCCCGATTTAGGCCTTGACTTATGCATTGGTACCAGATTGAAATAGAATCTGATATATCTTTTTAACGTACTTTCGGTTTGTGGGAGCCTGATTCATTCATGCTGAGACTGTGTGCGGAGAATGAAGGTGGGTAGACCTCAAAAAGTTCCACCACAGTTCGTTTTGCCTACTTTCTTGATTGTGAGCCCACTTCAATTAACATGCGGCAAGTGTATCCTAACAGCGTACACTTGTTGCTTCTTATTATTACACTGATGCCATATCTGCTTTACCGGCTATCACCCGATTTTGATAGAGTATTCGCCTTTACGCCAGCTTTCAAATCAGGCCTGCCGAGACTTAGATGTTTTCTTTTGTAGTACTTCCTACCCTGTGGCATGGGAAAGTCGTAGAAATGGCCCACCACGTTTGTGTTATTTTGTACACCTGTTTACTTCCCTCGAGTCTTCCCAAGATAATCCCCTCTATCTACTATATTCATTGTGTCTAGGTTGCAAAGTCGGGACTTCGGCTCATCTCTGGTAAACTGTGAGCCATATCATCGCCAATGAAGTGCATTCGAAAGTTTCAAAGATAATGCTCTCCTGGAACCCCCCAGTGGTACTGCTTCCTTGTCAGGGTTCGATGTGGTCGCTTTAGCGTTTGCCCAAATATACAAGTAGCAGGTTGTAAAACCGTATCGGTAATCTGCCATCTGACAATAAACAGTTGGTTCACCCGCTTGCTGAACTTTCTTTTGATGGATCACAATACCGCGGTGCCTTTCTAGTTTGGGGCAGGCGCAAATATTACTACGACAGTATCCACCGCTTCGGACACCTGCATTGGGCTACAACCATTCAACCTCTCAGAAGCAGACAGTACTGTAAAAAAGACTTAAGGCACCGAGGATAGACTACTCGATTTAAACCCGTTTTACCAAATTGCCTGTGGCCCATTAACGCCAACATCCCAGTGGCCATCTTCAAAATGGCCCTCTTTAGACACTTTGGATCGTAAACGGATGCTTATCGACGACCCTGACGATCTGGTCATCAACAAAATTTATTTCGAATGACCAGAGTGTCCCAGCTAAAACGTCAAGCAAGCAAACAAGTTAGTTTCAGCGTATTCCAGGGGCGTACTACGACATCTTGCGTCAGAGTGCGTGTAAACCATGTGCTGTGAAGTGAAGCCTAATAATTGCATGTCACTCTGCCCTCATCGTATCCATGTGAACCTTGGAATGCTCTAACCAACATTGATACATTTTTATGCGTGGGACTGCAATATCTTGCAGTAATAATATAATCAACAATATTCTTTGGAGCTAGCATCATCTCGGTGTTATCTACGGAACGCCGAGCGGCAAGTAAGCAAGTCAGACCGTGAACCGCAAAGCGGGCAGGATCTTTTACAGTACTCAGTTGCTCTCTTTCGTGTGAATTACAATAGCAGTAAGCGTTTAGCAAGCCATACGGTTCCAAGCAGACGATCAGGAACAAACCGTTTGTTAACACTGAAGGATAAGCTCAGAAAACGCCAGTGAATGTCTCTGGAGCTTGCGTGCAAGTGAATCAAACAGACCAGCCGATTAAAAAAGAGCGCAGACAAAAAAGAGCGAATGGGAATTGACTGGGTGACCTGATTCCTCAGGTCGGTACGTTTTGGGTTTGAAAGTTCACCTTGGTTTGCACATTAACACTGTCTGGATTCGGTAGATCTCCAAGGCGTCTGTGATAACCGTGAACGATTACCAAGGGACTTGAGGAAAAAATCACAGGTTTGGGACTTAGCACATGAAAGTGGAAGAAACCAGGTGAATTTTTTATCATATTACGAAGACGCGCAGCAGCTTCGGTTGCAACTTGACTCGGGATTCCATAACCTGAAGTGATGATGGTGCCGCAGCTCCTCATATTTTTTTTACTGGAGTCTAAGATGACAACAACCTGGGATAGAATACTTTTGTTCTATGTTAAGGCACCCCATAAAAAGATCACACTAAAGGAAAAACTGTTACCCATGACTCCCACCTCATATTATCCCAGGTATCACAGCGTCAAGAAATATAAAAGATGTTTTGAAAACATAACTATCCATTATCCATGAATTTAGAGAACCCATCGAAATCTTCTAACCTAAAAGTAGATCCATCGAGACGTTAAATGATTTCCCGGGCATTTTATGAGCATATTTTGCATGTATGATTCAGGGAACATTTGCGAATTTTGGCAGTTAATCTGAAGAATTCGCCAGGTAACCCATCAACAGGTGTGCAGCGTCTGCAACTAACCGTTATCTTTTGAAATTTAATTACGCATGCCGTTATATGTACGCTGTTGCTATCATTCCATGTATACGTGCACAACATCGTGCACCTGCGGACACTTCATTCGTCGCCGTCGCAACAAAAAAAAGTTTACATGTGCCGTCTTTTCTACCTCACTTTTTGTTGAAGTACACGCGGAAAAATTCATTACTGTAAGAAGTGACTCAGCTGCGCGCATTGCAGACCAACCGGTTTTGAGCACCAGGTGCTACTTTGCGCAGGGAAACTATCTTCCAGGCGACTGTGTCAACCTAGTGGTAGCGAAAGTAATTCCGCCTTTCAATTTACTCTGGACCGTAATTTTTGTTTTGGTCACCCATCATTGGAAAAACGACAATTTATTCACCCGGTTACTGGAATTGTTTGAAATAGCCACCTGCGTTAACTGTGTGAGAATAATCGTGTGTATGATAAAAAGTTGGTGACTTCGCCCCCAACATTTTGTTACCCTCCTTTAGCTAGTCACTGGTAGCCTTGCGCTCTAACCAAGCGCGATAAATAGTTTTTTCCGCGAACGTCGGGAATGATATATTGGTAAAACCTAATTCCGTTTGCTGGTCGAAATCTGTTACTGCGCCTTGCTATCAGGTAGCTCATTGCAGGTATTAACGGGGAAACTTTTAACTGTTCTTATTGCTTGGGTTTTGTTATGGGAATCCTGGAAATACAAGAGAACGCGGCAAGAAATCACGGTGTACAGCTAAAAATACCCCATGGACAACCGGTCTCGCTCGAACCGAGTTATTTCTGGGGGAACGCCTGGCCTCAGACTTAAAAAGGATTCTGATCCTAGATAAATGACCTGCTCAGTTATTAATGGATACACCACTTCTTTTTGTTTTTGTTGCAATCAGCGTGTAAGTAACTCTTTTCATTATTCTCCGCAGTAGGTCAGCAGAAGCGAGCTTGCTTCCTGGAGTCCGTGTGAATGTTTCGAAGAAAATATGTGAGCAGCTGTAAGATATCCGCACCAAATGTAGTACGAATGAAGTTGATTAGTTTGGGCGTCGTGTTTAACATGTTATTGATATACAGATTGGGAATAACACAACGTTTCGAGCAAGTTGTAATACTCTACGTTTCAACCACCTCGGGTGGCCTTCCTCAGGCACTAAATTTTGTGCCCTGGTTCCACTAGTTTCCAAGCGTTTGTGTTTTTTGGAATACTGTGTATATTTGAACGATGCCGCCAGACACCTCAGACCGCAAACTGGAGCTTGCCGAGATAGATGCAAAAGAAAACGCATTTAGCTTTATTGTCCCCGATTATGTCCCGGACGACCCAGAGTACTGGCTAGCGCAGCTTGAGCTGCAATTCCAGCTAGCACGCATAACTGGCCAGACTGCCAAGATCACATACTTGGCTACCGCGTTGCCAATGTCGGTCGCACCCTATGTCCCAGATTTGGTGATTCGACCATCCAAGGGCAACCCTTACGACGCACTGAAGAACGCATTCTCAGAACGTGCTGTCGTATCGGAATAGAAGCGCATTAAGCAGGCATTTACCGAGCTACAGCTGGGAGATCTTACTCCATCTCAACTGCTTCGACAGTTAAAACAGGTGAGACAAAATCACAGGATTGACGACAAACTCATGCGTTACCTTTGGATGCAGAGCTTGCCCAATTTTGTACAGGCAATTATTTCTTCATTCATGTCAACGAGTTCTTTGGATGACTTGGCAAAATCGGCCGACTCAGTCATCCAACACCTTCCCAGCAAAATGCACCAGGTCGATGCACACACAGAAAGCACACCCGCCGAATTGATAGCAAAAGTGGAAGAACTTTGTCGAGAAATTCAAACTCTTAAAGCTTCTCGCTGTCGCCCCGCTTCCAGAGGACGTAGCCGTTCNCCTAGATCCCCAGCGAGTATATGCTCTATAGGGACCATTATTTCGACGACTGTCCTCAGCCCACTGCTTGCTGAGCCAAGCGGTGACGATAGATATCGAGCGGTATTGCGTGAATTCACGGGGTTGACCCGTCCACCTAACGAGTTACCTGCCGTCATTACGGACGTGGTACACCACATCAAAACGAAAGGTCCACCAGTTTTTCAGCGACCGCGAATGCTGGCGCCAGACAAACTGCGCATCGCTCGTGCCGAATTTCAACACATGCTGGACATGGGTAAAATCCGCACCTCTGACAGCCCATGGGCATCTTCTCTGCACATGGTGCCAAAGAAGACAAGATGATTGGCGTCCTTGCGGAGATTATCGTGGATTGAACAGTGCCACTGTTCCAGATAGGTACCCTGTGCCACACGTCCACGATCTAACTACCAGCCTCGCTGGTAAAACCATCTTCAGCAAAATCGACCTCGTCCGCGCCTATTACCAGATACCTGTAGCAAAAGAGGATATACCCAAGAAGGCTATTACCACTCCATTCGGTTTGTTCGAATTTGTACGCATGCCTTTTGGTCTTTGGAACGCTGCACAGACGTTCTAGTGTTCGATTAATGAAGTCACCCGTGGACTAGACTTCATTTATGCATACATCGACGACATCCTCGCGGCTAGCTCATCCACCGAATAGCATACAACCCATCTACGGACGCCGTTTCAACGTCTGACATCACACGGCCTCATCGTCAACGGAGCTAAGTCCAAACTTGGTCAAGCCTCCTTGAATTTTTTAGGCCACAGCATCTCGGCAGATAGGATTAAACCTCTTGATTCCAAGGCAGGGGCTATTCGATCGTGCCAAATTCCCGATACATTTCCCAAGCTTCGCTGCTTCAATGGACTCGTGAATTATTACCGTCGATTTATTCCCAACTGCGCCAAGCTTATGCAACCTTTGACTGATTTACTTCGGGGTAATAAACGGACTTTGCACCTAACACCCGAAGCCTCCACGGCTTTCGCCAACGTTAAGCAGGCACTCGCCTCTTCAGTCATGTTGCGTTTCCAACAACCGGACGCACCAAGTAGTATCGCCGTGGATGCATTAGACACAGCCATAAGTGCAGTGATAAAGCAAGCAGTTCGCGAGACGTGGCAACCGATCGCATTCTTTTCTCACTGTCTCAGCGATACCGAAATGCGATACAGCACCTTTGGTCGTGAACTGTTAGCCGTGTATAGGGCTGTGCGTCACTTTCGCCACGCACTCGTGGGATGCGATTTCATTATTTTCACGGATCACAAACCTCTCGTGTACGATCTGCGGAATTACTCCGATAAACATTCACCTCGAGAAGCTCGACAGCTAGACTATATAGCCCAGTATTCTACGAACGTCCGCCATGTGTCCGGAGCTGCAAACGTCGCCGCAGATACTCTATCACGAATAGACAACGTGTCTGCAACCACCGGCTTGATATCACATCACAACATAGCAGCACAACAACAGTCCGATTGCATGTTTACGGATGATCTGAAACGCACGAACTTACGCCTTGTCACAATTCCATTGACGTCTTCTCCCGGTACCATTATATCTGACAATACACTGGGATACCCCAGGCCAGTCCTGCCACATTCGTTACGAAAAGCAGTTTTCGAAGCGTTGCATAACCTGCTATATCCAGGGATACGCGCATCACTAAGACTGGTCGCGGATCGATTCGTCTAGCCTAACATGAATCGGGACGTACGCCATTGGGCCCGTTGCTGTCTTGCATGTCAACGTTCCAAGGTCAACCGACACACGAGCACCCCCTTGGAAACTTTTCCAACTCTCGACGATCGTTTTGAACATGTCCATCTGAAACTCGTCGGGTCACTTCCACCTCCGAGGTGCTACACCCACCTGCTCACATGTATCGACCGGTTCACTCGCTGGTCAGAAGCCATACCGTTGTCAGACACATCAACAGTGTCTGTGGCTGGCGCTTTTGTCGAGCATTGGGTTGCACGTTATGGTTGTCCGTCGACTATTACAACCGACCGTGGTGCGCAGTTCGAATCAGCCTTATTTCCACAACTGACCAAGCTGTTAGGCGTGCGTCGAGCACGCACCACAGCATATCACCCGCGAGCGAATGGATTGGTAGAGCGATTCCATCGTCAGCTGAAAGCTTCATTACGTGCTCACGAACGGATGGATTGGACAGGAACTTTATCCATAGTTCTACTCGGTATTCGCAATTGTGTCAAGGTTGACAGTACGACCCCAGCGTCACTTGTCTATGGTCGTCATTTAAGCCTTCCAGCTGATTTCTTCCAATCGTCAAGCAGAACTGCTGTCGGCACTCAAGCTACTCCAACCGACTAGCCAAATACATGCGATCACTACAACCGAGTGCTACACGTATTCAGAAACCTTCGTCCTACGTTCCAAACGACTCAGCGACTGTGGGTTCGTGTTTCTGCGAACAGACTGTGTTAAGAAAACCCCTGCAACGACCGTATAAAGGACCTTTTCATGCAATTAAAGGGTCCGCGAAAACCTATGTGATTGACAGTTTCGGTTAGCACCTGACCGACTCTGTTGACCGCATTAAACCCGCTTTTACCGACTCACCCACCGGTTCGACAACACAAACATCACCTAAGCCGTCTCCATCTAATTCAACCTCTGATTTAGCCCCAGCGTTGCCTTCCGCATCTATTCCTGACGAAATCCCACCTTAACCTGCAACTCGTTCAGGGAGGAGCGTCCATTTTCTCGCGCCCTTTCTGGAGTAGTTTATTTTGTCTGTTTACCATTTATTGTACAGTTGATAATTTATTATGTGTATTCCATGCTCCTGTCGATCAGCAACTAACAGTTTTTCTTAGGCACAATTTCCCGACTCGCTTTACACTGAAGGTACCTGCACACAATTTTGAATATATCCTCAGGCGCTGCAGGACATGCGTTACGGTGGGTATCTGTCTTTTTCCCTAACGTTCAGGTACTTCACCTTTCCTTATTCCTAGGTCTGACCAAAGGCATATCAACAGTTGCTGGGCCCAAGGAGAAAACCTTGAACGCCGTAGCACTTTGTGCCTGCGCAGTGAGGAAATCACACCCACTGTCACGTCCTCAGGAGGCGTTTTCAGGTTGGGTGGCTCGCGCGCGGCTGGCCAGCAAGACAGCAGCTGTTGCCCAGGAATAAAATTCGCAGGTAGGAGGCCTCCTATATTAGTCACCCTTCTATGGGGGGTTGATGTGGTGAGATCACCTTCGATGTCCCCAAAATTCTAAATTCTCCGCGACGTGAGATTTGCCTTGCCAGTACCACCGCGTCTGTTCACATTACCTTAGATATGTAAACTTACCACAAACCACTAGCATCAAAGTTAGTGGGCCGGCATAAGTATCGCAGTTATGCTCCCAGCTGTGTAATGAATTCGCACTATCTCTACTCCTGTAGGTTACATTCACTAGGATAACAATGTTCAGCTATTACCGTTAGAAACGCCGCTTAACCAGCTTAACGCTTATTTGAATTCTGAAGGTCGACGCACTCTTCCACTCTGGCGGCTGCTGTACGGTTGTGCTCAAGGTGCTCTCATATTCAGCTCCCGAGCACCCCTTAATTGTTACGTTGAAGTCTGTTGTGAACAGTGAGTAAATCAATAAATAAAGTTTGTTTGCAGATTCATCGTTTTCTCCCCGCGACTTCCGATTCACGGTAGCATAAGGTTGAGGAAACTGTGGGCGTACGAATTCAGGATCTAGCACTACAAAATATCGGATTGCTCAGGTTTCCGTAACATTTCACACTGAGCGAGGTACATTGATGCACCCTGCCGTTAACCCCATTGTATGTGTGTACTGTGGTGCACAGATTTTTCTGAACATGCTTATGCACCTCGGCAGTAGTTCACCATAAATGGGAATATTAGGCCAGGCGAAGCTTAATTACGTTCTATCACGTTAAAACTCAATGTCAGGTAACTTCAGCGGTCTTCATAGACTCTGGTCACTGAGTGTAACTTACCTGCGAGGAGCACAGACCCTCCTCATTTTCGCATTCCATAGTATGAGAAAAAAACGTTCACGACACACTGAAGCTATTCAGGTGAATTCAGATATACACACGAATTAGTCAGAACTAGTCGTTTGGGCGTTTTATTGAGGCCGGCTGGAATTCCTCCCTCCACTTTAGCCTCACAAAATCTCCGCGTGTTTGCACAACCGAATACACCAGGTCACGTGACGTTCCCAATGCTCTGGATCTGATATGATTAAAGGAAATGGGTAGGGGTCGACGAATAACAATATCGAAGCAAAACGATCAGCAGAGTACGTCCACAATATTTCTCACGAACAAAACCGTTTGAGAATATTTTCCAGGATATATACAGTGATCAAGGACGTTCTTCTCATTTAACGCGTATTTACGGAAGGTGGGTTGTTACTTGGTTTCGTTTAACCAACAGTCCTACAACGTTCTTTTTAGGTGCATTACACGGGGGAATTTTCATTCTGCTTAGTTTCACGTACGTTCAATTGTAACTTCCTGACCACCTATAAGTGGAGTTGTATAAGATTTCGTGAAAAATATGTTATTTTGCTGATTAGATTGTGATAATTCTAGTGATACACACCATCAATGATGTTTTACAAACAGAATTAGAGCGGAGCAACTTCCATCTGAAGTTAGTAAGTGATTAAGAGGGTCGGACATTCAGGACTCTTATTTTGTGAGAGACTCAGTTCTACCAGGGGCCAACACAGAATATGTTGAGCATCCTCGATATTTGCCGCACCCGTCTGACCTCAAGACGACATTAAGATCTTTGTTATCCTGGAGTGCCACGCATCAGAAGTTCAGTGAGTCTGTGAACAACATCTTGGGATTCTTATTTAATTTAGTTTGTTGTGAAAACTTCATTGGGTCAGACGATGGCAGATTTGCCGCAGCTGCTAAACGTTCGTGTGGTTTCGGTTGCAAAATCGGTGAAGAACAGTGCACAGACGTGGTGTTAACTACAATCTCCGTTATGGAAAGTGTCTCCAATGGTGCTCCAATAGGCATTCTTTAGTACAAGATGACCCTGAAGTACTCAAATTTGGGTCGTTAAAAGCATGAGTAATCATTTGGTTGAAAATAGAGAGTTATCTACGACCCCCGGCTTCCTATCAACTGTGAAGTGTCCAAACTTAAGCGGAGATCTTGAAGGCAGCGCTTCGCGCCAAACCAAGACTTATCCGAGAAGCGCAAGGATACTGTTTATGCTCAATTTTTGAAAGGGTTATGTAGTATAAGTGCACTTCGAACACTCAGAAAACGAGCATAACCCGTGTCAACATTTGTCTCACTTCCTGAAAGCAGTCCTGAGTTGCTGAACTAAGTTAGATAGTCTTTCGTGTGAAACTAAATCCAAGGGGATGGTGTTTGTTTCCGGTTTTAGCGAGGAAGAATACTGTGAATAATCTGCCGATTACTGAAGGCGACTACGTGCATTGAGTGTGCGACGACTGTTGTACGTATGACATGATACCTCACCTACTCCGTCACCTCAAAGTGGTGGTCACGCCAGTGTAATGGTTTCATCCAGAAGGCAGTAATGGTTAAGACTTCTGCCATTCAGGGTTCACCCGTGAGAAACAAGCCAGACGGAGGCTACCAGAAAGTCCGTTTCCAGCATGTAGTTGCGTGCCGCACTATTGACTGCGTGAGAGTTTTTGTGCGACCGGCACGAACTGGTGAGTATTTACCAGTACAAAATTTACGGCCGCAGCACTTTACTCAGCTGCGTACAAAACAATGAGGCTGAAACCCTCAAGTAAAGAGAGCTATAGTCACTTAGCGGTTAACCTTGGCTTCTAGCGTATCTTTTCCTACGGTCGAAAAAAACGCACACTAATTCGCAAAACCTCAATTGGCTTGCAATACTTACACTGCGCACAGCAGTGATCGGATTGAGTTGACATTGTCCTATTTGCCGCGTCCCCGGCCCACATAACTTTCCTCAGATAGTTAAGACGGTTTGGTGGTTAGGTGCTCTTCATGCCCCCCAAAGACCCCTATTTTCCCCGTCCTACATGTCAAAATGTTGGGTCCGGGACGTGAGCCGAAGTCAATTGGGGACACGCCATGCTGTTTGTCAAAACAGGAAATGTGCGTACGCCGCTGGATTTATGTGGCGCAGCCGGTGAGGGCGCCGCGGAAACCGCATTGCTATTGCAGAGTTGCGTAGAACAGGACATGCAGACCAATTTTAACTTTAGGACGTAAATACTGAGCATCCCTTCTGGATAAGTTACACGGCGGGAGGTGTTCTGGAACACGGCGCCTGGTTCATGGTTGTTGACCCTCTCACTTATTCGATGACGGGCGAACCGCATGGCATCCGCCCCCGAAACATGTACGCGTCTGCGAGTCGGCTGATGCAAACTTACTACAGTTCTTATTGGTTTTGGTTGGGCTTTGTTACACTGATGACACAAAGGACCGGTTGGTCGATCCGCTCTCCTGATTGCTCCGCCCAACACCGGTGAGTGGCCGAGTGGTTGTCTCGGGTGAGTTCAACGCTCGGGTTGGGCATGAGTCAGCGGTCTGACCAAGATTAACCGGATGTGGACGAATTGTTGAAGTCGATGAAAATGATGGTCGTAGTGTACAAATGGGCTTTGCTGACGAGTTAACCATCACAAGCACTCGGTGGGCGCTACCCGCTGAGCGCGGCCATTATCGCTACGGAAGCTCACTGATGAAACGGCCGTCACTATTTTCTTGATTACGTGGTTATGTGGCGGCACGACATTCGAGAGGCTCATATCCTACGAGTAACGGACGGGACTAAATTTAGCAAGTAGAGTGAGCCGATCTACACCAAGTTGTGCATTTGCTGACGCAAACCCGTTAGTTGCATGTAGTTTAGAATGCGGCAAAAGGTTGAGTATAGAACTGAAAAATGGGAATGACAGTTCATTGTGTCAATAACGTTCGCCTGAAAGACGCGCCTGTACCAGTTAGGCCCGGTGGCATATGATGACGCTTCGAAGAACGAATGACGGCAGCGGTCCTAAAAGCGACTAGCGTCTAACAACTGAAGTGTCCGGGATATTTTAGTGACAACGACGAATTTGATTCGAGTTGGATAAGAGAATAATATAACCTTTTGTGTTCTGAGAGTGGATTCAGTTAAGGAAAACATAAGAGGTGCATTGCGGAGCGTCCGTCGTCAACTTGCTCTGCAAAGTTGCTGAATGAAAAACGGCGAGCCGAACTGTCATATGACGGTTATGGTGACAGGTCACGTAAAAGGAGCTCCATGACGCGCTCAGAACGGTCGTTGGTCCATCTGGTTGGCCTACAAGGGCGTTGATTCATAGAGACCGTGGAGTTTCTGGTAACAAATTAAGGGACATTCCGAAGGCTGGCGCACCTATATTGCCACATGAGTATTCCTGGCATGGAATCGTGGATCCAGTGACGGTGGACAGCCTGCTATAGCAAAATATTGGAGAGTGATTTGAATACACCTCAGATTTGGCAGAGGTACTCAGAGCTATTAGGTGAATGTGAAAAAGAAGCGCTAAAATCCAGGATGGATGTCCAGAGAAGGGTGGCGGGATAGTCCTGGAACTTCGTTTGCTCCACCTGGTTTAATGCATTTAGGAGCAGGTAGTGATTTAGGGAGAGTTCAGTGACGTTCTGGTCGTATTGTTGCCATCTGGCTCAGCCCCCATTTGTTGTGCTGACTCGCATGCTTTACCAAGACCTTGGTGTGTGAGAATTCAAGAAAAGACTCTTCAACCACTATCTTCGGAGCATTCTGTTGTATGCATCTGATTTACGGTGCGTTGAAATCTCCGAGGAGGTGGATCTTTTGTGTTTGCCTTGTTCGCTCATATAATGCCTGCGCATACAATGCTGCAAGCAGCACCTCGTCCTTGGACTTCGCCGCCAGTGGATTCAGACAGACGCACACCACCGACAGCGTTACGTTCAGCATTCTCGTTGAACAACCGACTATCTTCACGCTAGGCGTCATAAGTGCTCGTGGTGCTGAGTCACTAAAAGCACGGACCATCTGCGATTCCTCTATCATGCTTATGCACCCTATATATACAGTATCCGGGTGGATGGGGCATTTTTAATACTCGTCTCAAGCTCCGGTCGCGATGCAGTAACTTCCATGAGATCTGCAAATGTGGTGACGGCTCGTAGTTTTTCTCCGCCTGTTCCCAACTTTGCAGGCGTTTGTGTGGACCACAAACAGCCTTCCTTACTGACCCTCCTAGGCACTCACTTGAGGTTATGATGAAAGAAGACGAGCTCGGACACCATATGAGAGGGTCTAACCAATTTCTTGAAGATGCGATCAACTTCTGTAGGATAGTCTAACCTTCCAGGTCAACCCCCACTAAAGCCTGCTGCGACCTGACCGCTCCTGCTGAGTCCGCCTGTGTGACCGCTAGGAAACTGTTGGACAAACGAGACAGTTTTGTGGCTTCGTGGAAGGACTCCTGTATAACGCGGCCGTTTGATGTGTACATGGAGTTTTTCTCAACATATTTCCTGGACAAAGCGGAAACTCTATTCAGCCGTTCCCTTGAAAACGCCGCCTCTTTCCTTGTTTTAGATGAGTCATCTGGGAATACTATAATCCCATCTTTTTTGAAGTCCTTGATAACCTCAATCATCTGTGGGAAACCATAGCCAACACTGTCCTACGTTCGCGTAGACTCGAGACAGTCTTCTGCTATTCCCCTATCTTCGAAACCCTCTCAATCGTCATGTTTTCTGAGATGCTCAAGGTTCGCAACAGGTTTACTCAAGTGAAGTGGTACGGCGAGCCACCCTTGGCGGCCTTTCCTTAGTGCCGGTTCTGGTGTCCTATGAATTACCACAGTTCACTATCTCCCGCTGACCATCCCGTTAACTTCTCCCAGGCACACGAGGGTTTTTGTACAGGGTGTCCACCCTCTTGTAGTAGCCGAGGGATACCTATCCACTCAACGACTCCCGATCAGAAGCTGCCAAGTGATGTAGTACGTCTACACGTTTCCTAACCGTGCGATGCGGTAGTAGCAGGGGCCATATGTTTCTTTGTCGTTGTGTTTGAATCAATTTTATCCAGTCCTCCACATGAGCATGCTCTACTGCATGGTGTCCCTTAACCCTCTTTTGATCATCAGCTTCCTAATTATCATTATATTGCTAAACGCAGCCAAAAGACAGTCTGTTTGCCCAAACAGCTTTCCGTCTAGCTATGCCCAGGTTGATCACATCCAGTCTAATCCTGATTAACCCTTTCTGGACCTAAACTGGCTTCTAGAAGTAACAAAATTGGCATAATATTTTCTAGACCCTTTTGTCCAAGAATACAAGCGACCTATACTGGGCATTACCATTTCAGAATCTCATGGTTTGCAAACCGCATGTAAGCACGGTCTTCCAAGTTTCTACATTTTAGCCGCTACCAAACATTGCCTGTGTCACGGCCAATGCTAGCTCTCTGTAACTGCGGAGAGTAGCCGTGGCTGCCACAGCGGAAACTATGTAAGTGGTGCCGGATCATGATACTATCAGCAACCTTGTAAGAGGATGATCCGATGTTACTTGATATGTGATGGCAAGAAAAAAGTTAGAAATTCTATGAACCGGAAACCTGTTAAATGTATCATTTTTCTCGTTAATAAAGACAGAGTTGAATGAGATAAACTGAGTACGATTGTCCAGACCCAACTCCCAGTAAGCCTTACTAAGGATGCGGCAAACCAACCAGCACAATGACTCATCGGAGTTTTTTCTTTACTGTATACTACGAGATCACGCAGCAGTCCTTGCCCTGTTGCCAATTGTAATCCCGGATATCACTGAGAAGAAACTGACTTCGAAGAAGATTCGGCGACAAATTTTCGAACCTCATTTCATCGTTAAAATTTTAGACAATTCGAACCGTGCGCGTTTGCAAGTTTGCAATCCACGACAATCATTTTCGCCCCTTTGTCAATCAGAAATCTAACAGACCATCACGAATTTGTTCATCTACCTTCCAGGAGATGGCCTCGGGTCAGTTGTGTCACTGCAGGTGTTATACAGGATCTGGAGGCTGCGCCTAAATCCGTGAACAAGGCAACAACCAGGACATTTCCATTCACTGGTGAACCTCGTTTAGTGAAAAAACTTCCACGCAGACCGCATTGGCGTCAGTACTCCTCTAGGTCGTGATAGGTATCTCTGATTTTAGTCTTTATATAGTGAAATTCCACTCGATTCACCGCTTATCCAAGCCCAAAAAAATGGGGAATCCAACATGGGACTAATCCAAAAGTCACATTAAGATGTCCTATCAAGATTCGATGAAAATCCTCAATGTTGCTCTTCCCGCTCACCACTATCTCCTTGAGAGACGTTTCTTGTTTCGAACGGACCACTCCTCACTCCAATGGCTGCAGAATTTTAAAAACCCAAAGGGGCAAGTTGCCCGTTGACAAGAGTTTTTGCAAGAGTACAACTTTGAATGTAAACTCAGGCCTGGTCTGCGTCACCGAAATGCTGATGCATTATCTAAAAGACCTATTCGCGACCATGGCGATTGCCCCTTCATGCACGGGGTACTCTATGATGATCACCGTTAGACCAGAGGAGAATGATCGATGGGCTGCCATTCAAAGCAACGATCCAGATCTACAGATCATATATAGACGAATAAAAGAGGGTGGCCTACGTCCGGCCACCCAAGAGATGGCAGGAAGTAGTTGGGAGGCGCGTTGCTTGTGGTCGTTGTGGAACCATCTCCATGTAGCCGATGATGTCCTTTATTATCACTATGGCCCGACATATGAAAAACAAGTTGTGGTCCCAGAATCGGCGGTTCGTATGGTTCTACCGGAACTGCATGATAATTCGGAACACGCGGGTCAGAATAAACTTGAAGAAGCTGCGAGACGACGTTACTGGTGGCCTCACCGACGAAGAGACGTCAGGGATGTGTGCAACAGTTGTGGTTTGTGTGCACAAATTAAAAACCCAAAGAGACAGCAGTGTGCACCGTTACAGAGCATGCTGACGGGGTATCCGAATGAGATAGTAGAAGTTAACATCGTCGGGCTACTACTGAGGACCACCCGAGGGAATAGGTACATCCTCGTGATGGTAGACCATTTCACTAAATGGTGTGAAGCGCTGTCAATGCCACGAGCGGATGGCGGAACGAACGCCAAATTCATTTTCGACCATTGGATCTTGCGCTGGGGCACCACGGCCCACTTGCATTCTGACAGAGGATCAAATTTCGAAAGTTTGTTGGTGCATGAACTGTGAAGAATATTGGGCATGAGGAAGATCAAGACAAGTGATTATCACCCACAATGCAACTGTCCCGTGGAACGCGTCAATCGCACATTGAAATCCCTCCTGAAGGCGTTCGTGAATTCAGAGAACACTAGATCATGGAACGAAGCCGTTTCTCAGTGCCTGCTCGCACACCGTGCCAGCGTCCGTTCTTCTACAGCGCAGCCAACATATTATATGTTAATAGGAAGGGAGATGCGGCTGCCATCTGATTCGCTGGTCCCTCGGTTGCCGCCAGACGATCTGCTGATGTCGGATTACTGCATCCAGCTACGTGATAAATTTTCAAAGGCCCATGCGCTAGCACGTGAAAATCTGCAAACGGCCCAAAATAGACAAAAGGATTATGCTAAAAAGTTATATGGGGCCCCTTACAGCCTGGTGATAAAGTCTGGCTACGTAAGGAAGCGCCGGAAACTGGAATTCCCAAAAAATTGTTTCGCGAATGGAAGGGACCATACATTGTGCACGAAATCATGTCTGAATCCACCTGTACCATGCGTGAAGCAAACGATAGCCGGTCTGGGCTCGGCGTAGTACATTTCAGTCGGTCGAAGACGGATACTACAGGAAGAGATTGACTGACCACTGGGGATGATTCGGAACTAGCCGAGGAGTGCACTGTTCCGCCAGATGGTGGACAGGCGGAAGCACTGCGGCCAGTGCTTTCGACAGAACGGAGTGGTGTAATAGCACGCAGTGAGCCGCCACTTTGTTTTACCACATACACTCCCTTCCGTTTCCTTCCAGGTCCTCAAAAACGCGGACTTGCCGCGTTCGTGGACCGGGCTGGAGAAGTTGGCCAACCGGAGGCTGAGGTCAGCGGTCAATGAACACGGGGCCATTCCTGATTGGGGGGTTGTTTCCGGACCATGGGGTCCCTCATATATATGAACAAGGACACGGTGTAAAAATGACCTCCTTCGGTATTTGTGTTGTGTGAATACACCTTCCTCGTTGCTCTGTGACTTTTATCTTTTTGTATGAAGTGGGCCCTATTGTGCTTCGATTACGAACGCTGAACATTGTGTTTTGTTGCTCATGTCTGACCCAGTGGAATATTACAGTTGTGCAACGGGACTTGCTGCTGTATTCTCGGCGCCGTTTTAGCTTTCGTTTGTGCAAGTTGTGTGCATGGCTTACTGGGACTTTGGCTCACGCTTTTTCATCTTGTTTTCCTTTACAGGACTTTCGTTGGACCCCCTACCTCGAAAGAACGCTGTTTCCAGGTGCCAACTCGTAGCCCAATTTCGGTGCAAGGAAAGTCTGAGCGGAAGCGGCTGGCCTACTTGTTACACTCCGCACAAATTCGTTCATCACGGATACGAAAGGAAATACGCTAACACTGCAACAAGCAAGCCGGACGTTCTAGCTTCGTATACCCAATACACTCGTAAACCCACTTTGTGCAACTTGGAGACGCCGGGGGACAGCGTGCCTCAGCAATAGGGGGTTCAAACGGTAGTCCAGTAAGATGGGATGACAAAAGCAAGCGTGAGCCAAAGGCTCAGTGAAACATGCACACGACTTACACAAACAAAAATCAAAATGGCGTCACCAGCACGCTGCGTTACACCCACGTATTTCTGGAGTGACCTTGAACTAATTGAAACACCGCCTCCTACACAACTTTGTAATAAGTAAATTAACGTAGCATCACGTTTTTGAACTGAATATGTAGGACAAGCGAACTATCTCTTTTATTAATGCGTGTGTCAAATTTCTGCAAGCTACAATCACTTTGGCAACAGATTTCAAGCTTGTGATCCTGTTTGATTATTTGTTGTTTTGTATTGCCTATAATAGTCCGGAGGGATCGTGCACATCCAGCCCACTTCTCTCATAGTTGTTTAGAATCGTACCTCATTATTTAATAAGAAGGAGATGGTGAGCGCTTGATGGATTGTTTCGTTTTGATGTGATCGGTGCTGCTGCACCATCATCATTGAACAGAATGCAGACGGACAAATACAACCGAAGTCAAGATGAAGCTCAATCAAGGATTTCACGGTAGTATTTGCTGAACGATGAACTTTGCACAACTACCAGCTAAGTATCCTATATGTGACAGTAAATGCAAGCGGTAAATCCGTATACATGTAGTGGTTCAAAACAGTCTCAGATTACCCTAAGTGAATGCAAACGTATTTCACTGAGTCCAGTAACCAAAAGTGAATGAATGCAACAGGACAGTTACGGGGATCTACCAAGTTATAGAAATAAAGAGCTTGACTCACAGAAAGGGTTCAAGAGGGTCACCACCACAACATTCCAAATTACCAGTATCCGGGAAGCGAGGATATTCTGAGATTACTGTGAGCGGCTGAAACGCGGTCGGTGCTGCGACGATGTTCGGAGTACAACTGAGCTAAAAATGGATGAGATCCGTGTAGTATCGTCAAGCAACTACGCCACAGGTAGACGAGCAGAAAGACGTGCGTGCACAAAACTTTATTGTAATTGCAAGGTCATTTTTAATCAATTCGAACAACCTGCAGAGATGACGCAAAAGCGTTGATGTACAATGGTGATGCATTGTTAGTGAACAGAACGGAGAAAAAGCTCTACCTACAGTATGACTGTTTGAAGAAGAATGAATATCGCAAAATAAACCTATAAGTTCATCTCGCAAGTCCTTTCTATAGG
>QNGE01002739.1:25050-36669 GCA_008508345.1 Paragonimus westermani
TGGCGATGTACCTTGCTCTTCTGGCAATGAAGGCATGATTTAGTCCACCAGCGCACATCTTTGTTCATATTAGGCCAGACATAACGGGCAGCAATTAATTTGAGTGTGGCACGGACACCAGGGTGGGACAAAGAATGCAAATGGAGAAAAATGGGTCGACGAAGAGAAAGGGGTAGAATTGGACGTGGTATGCCCGCGGAAGTGTCACATACGACAGTGGATTCCGAAGATGGTAAGGGAATACGAGAACACTGAAAGGGTGGGGTGCATAAGGATGGAAAGTCAGGATCAGACAGTTGAGTTTCATCAGTTATCTCGAGACTTGTCTTGCAGGTCAGAAACCGCGTTAACATGTAGTCTTGGGAACACATCAGCAACCACCTTGGAGTTTCCATGGATGTATCGGATATCCGTTGTGAATTGCGCTATGAAATCGGGATGTCGAATTACGCGAGGAGAATATTTATCCTGACTGGCATTGGAGGCGTATATTAAAGGTTTGTGATCTGTTAAAACAGTAAAGTTCCTTCCTTCTAAAAATTGACGAAAATATCTAGTGGACAAGTAAATAGCAAGCAGCTCAAGACCGAAGGTGTTATAATTAGCTTGAGCGGGTAATAGCTCTTGTGAATGGGATGAGACTAGTCGCAATTCACCACTGATGTACTGCTGAAGCACTGCACTGACAGCATGATTAGACGCGTCAGTTGAAAGGATCAGATGAGCGGTCGGCTCCGGATTAAAATGAGCTAGGGACGTCGCCTCGCTGAGCGCTTTCTTTACATCGTTGAACGCTTGTAGCGCTTCAGGACATAAAATAACGCCCTTTTCAGAACCGCGTAGCAGATCGGCTTACGGCTTCAGAAGCTGAGAGCAGTGAGGAATAAAACGACGGTAATAGTTAACAACTCCAATGAACCGTTGAAGTTTTTTGATGGAATCAGGAATGGGGTACTCTTGCAGCGCTTGCACATTGATGTCTGAGGGTTTGATGCCAGTCGCGTCTATAAAATGTCCAGGGAACTCAAGAGACGAGACGCCAAAAACGCACTTTGCTAAATTGATGGAAATCCCGTATTTATTCAACCGCTCCAGCAAAAGACGAAGATGCGTTTCATGTTCTTCGGGGGAACGACTGGCAACTAAAACACCGTCGAGGTAAACAAAGACAAAATCCAGAACACGTACAACTTGATCGATGAAATGCTGGAATGTTTGGGCTGCATTCCGAAGTCCGAAGGGCATTTGAAAGAACTCATACAAACCAAAGGGAGTTGTGGTCGCGGTCTTGGGTATGTCTTCCTCAGCGACGGGAATTTGGTAATGTGCACGCACCAAGTCGATTTTAGAGAAAACACATTTAGAATGTAGAGACAAGGAAAAATCGTGGATGTGGGGAATGGGATAACGGTCAGGTACGGTGGCACTGTTGAGCGCTCAGAAATCACCACACGGTCTCCAATCACCTGGTGTTTTCTTAGGAACCAAATGTAAAGCGGAAGACCATGCGCTCTTGGATGGACGGATGATGCCAAGTTGAAGCATGCGGTCAAATTCCGCCCCGGCAATCTTCAGATTTTCGGGAGGGAGACGTCTGGGGCGAGCGGTCACTGGCTGTCCCTTGGTCACGATGGTGTGTGTAACGTCGTGTTTCAAAGAATGTGGGTGATACGACGGATTTATGAGCCGCGAGTATTGCTGGATCGGCCGGGAATATCTTGAGGGTTCGGGCACCGTCATATGGACTCCGATGGAATTCATGGTGATTAATTTGTCTCTAGCACTCAAGGAAGTCAAGCTGTCCAAAAGCTTGTGGTGCTGAATATCAACCAACAGACCAAAGTGGGATGGGAAATCGGCACCCAGAATTGCGGCCTGAACATATGCTACCAGAAAAATCCAGCGGAACTGACGTCGTAGTCTAAGGTCGATAGTGAGCGGACGTCGACCGTACGTCTGTATTGGGGTTCCGTTAGCGGCTTGTAAGGAGAAAAATGGGCTGACAACGCTGGCAGTCGCCTACAGTGCATGGAAATACGCTTACCTGAGGGTCCGTGTCAAGTAGGAAGTTGTAGTCTGTAGATTTTTCTGGGATGTAGAAAAGGCGACATTTGAAGGAAACACGGGGCACAGCCGTCGCCATCACTGGCCGGTCACTAGGTTTCCCTGTACGGTCGGTACAGTAGTGAATGTGCAGGGCTGAGTGCACTTCTTTGCTCGGTTGCCGGAAGTATGATGATACCAACAATAGTTATGGTTGTTGTGTGCTGGTGCTGTTGGAAGTCGGGAAGTTGTTGTAGATCGACTGCGTGGTTTGCGCGACCGAGAGTGCCGAGGGTTAACTAATGACTGGATCTGTTTGGTCAAACACGCCACCTGATGTCGTAAATCGTCATGAGGTTGGTTAACGACTGTGTTTACTAACTGGAGATTACCTTGAACATGCAACATTTTGTCAGCTGCATCTGCAAGCTTCTTTATAGGCACAACACTGCTGAATGTAGCCAGAATCTCACGAGTTGATGACGGTAGATTTTTCATCCATAACTGTCGAAAAATTGTGTGAACCATCTTCTTGCCTCCGAGAAGCTGGTTCATATGTCGTAGCAGCCGGGATGGTTTGCGGTCACCTAGCTCAATTTCGGAAAATAGTTGGTCCGGCTTCTGCTGTTCAGAAACACCTACCCTGCTAATTAAGGCGTCTTTCAGCTTATCGTACGGCTGGTCTTCAGACATGTTGTCGATGAGATCCGAGACCTCTTCGGCGATTTCAGTAGGGATGGACTGAACTATGTAGGAGTATATCATGGTCTGTGACATAATGCGGCTCCTTCGAAAGAGAGCTTCAACTTGTCCGAACCACAAACGAGGGTTACTGACTCCAAATTCAGGCAGTTTGATGTGCACGGATGCGGTCACCTGCTCAGTTGAATCGTCGTAGTCGAACATAGCAGCAGCATACGATCTTTAACACGTAAAGTTACTGGGGCCAAAAAATACACACAACCTGGGGAACCAACCAGTTCGCTGGATAATGAAGACGGAAGAATGTGAGAAATCGTCTAATTCGGGCTAACCAATTTGTAGTGGTTCAAAACAGTCTCAGATTACCCTAAGTGAATGCAAACGTATTTCACTGAGTCCAGTAACCAAAAGTGAATGAATGCAACAGGACAGTTACGGGGATCTACCAAGTTATAGAAATAAAGAGCTTGACTCACAGAAAGGGTTCAAGAGGGTCACCACCACAACATTCCAAATTACCAGTATCCGGGAAGCGAGGATATTCTGAGATTACTGTGAGCGGCTGAAACGCGGTCGGTGCTGCGACGATGTTCGGAGTACAACTGAGCTAAAAATGGATGAGATCCGTGTAGTATCGTCAAGCAACTACGCCACAGGTAGACGAGCAGAAAGACGTGCGTGCACAAAACTTTATTGTAATTGCAAGGTCATTTTTAATCAATTCGAACAACCTGCAGAGATGACGCAAAAGCGTTGATGTACAATGGTGATGCATTGTTAGTGAACAGAACGGAGAAAAAGCTCTACCTACAGTATGACTGTTTGAAGAAGAATGAATATCGCAAAATAAACCTATAAGTTCATCTCGCAAGTCCTTTCTATAGGCCTGAGAGAAACAGAACAGATACGTCTGCTTGGAGCCTAGCCAAACGAAGGCAAATTAGTCATACAATCACCCTCAAGCCAAGAAAACAATACTTAGGAATATGTTTTATTGCGTTGCAAACTTAAGAGGCAAACGAGCCGTGCGCAATGTTGGAGGCTCAGAAACGCCCTGAGAGTACATCATCTCAAATCCAACACTAGTGTAACGCAGCATTCCGTTTCGTCACTATGACTGAAGGTTGCTCTCTCTCCCCCTCTTTCGCACAAATCTCTCTTCATGAATTAACCCACGGAACTGGGGGCACTGAGTTCTACAATTTCCTGCAAGAAGCAGGCCTCAGCGAAAACCCCAACCAACCCACCAGCCGGTCGAAGATCAGAGGCAATCTCGATTATGCATGGTGCTAGCTACCAAACTCTACATGGTACCATCAACGTTGACGCGCCACTGGGTAAAAACTACCACGTCAGTCAGCTTTCACTCATTATCTACCATCCCACTGTGAACGTCACGCTCCGCCTACCAATCGTACTAGCTCAAAGCCGAAACCGGGCATTCATCCAAAGGCAAGCGGGTTTCGCATTATGCATTTCTTGTTAGAGTGACAGCGTTCCACACCGGTATACAAATGTCGAAATTGAGCGCACAACAGCAGCATACGTTGACAGCAGAGCCCACCAAATGTTATTGCAAAATCTATTGGTGATGGTTCTAAAAAGTTGAGTAGGCCCATGACTCTTCTAACAAGGTAAAAACTGCCATATCATTTCTTATGGGGCCTTCAAGGCTACTTCTAATTCTAAGGCAGCAGGTATAATATACCCTCACCATACATCTGTCTTCAGGAAATCACCTGAGAGGGAACCATGCACCACAACTCTTAATCCCGACCGTTCGTTGGTCGCATCTTCTAATTTCACCCTGACCAACGTACAAGCCAAGTTGCTTCTGCTGAGCGCTGATAACTGGCTGAGGACTGATAAGTTATCCCGAATAATACTGAAAAAGTGCGTATATCAGCTAGCGGAAACACTAGCTGGTTTGGTTCAGAAATCGTTATTCTGGCTGTACTCGTCCTTCTTGTAAACGTGGCGCCATCCTTTCTATTCACAAAGATGGATATCTAACGAGCGCCAGTAACTCAAGACCGACTGCTCTACTATCAAGCATGTCAGAAGTAATGTGGAGCAGAGTAGACTATTTTGTAAGGGGCCATTTGACTACTCACTCATTGCTGGCACCGGGGCAGCACGGCTTCAGAAATGGTTAGTCATATGCGACCAACTTAATGGTTGCCGCCGAATCGTAAACAATAGCTGATAAAGAACGCTTCTCAATCAATGCTGTGTTGTTAGATTTCACGAGGGTTCCCGATATCTAAAAATAATTGTTACGCATGCACAGTTAGGGTCAGCAGCAGGCTATCCAGCCATTCAACGCAGCAGCGCACTTCGTGGAAGACTTTATGGTGGTTATTTTTACTAGTTTTGAAGGATGTCAGCAGTCTTCCAACTGTGGGCAGTTTTTCCTGTTTTGATCGTTGCGGATGACCCAAAGCTTTGGTGCGTTCAGTTAGCTCAATCTACGAACAACGTCTTAAAATGCAACGTGCGGTCACGCTGGTACCTGCTTCGTCCGGCCAACTCAAGCTGTGAACAACATTGATAGGAAACGCAGGGAGAATTCATGATGAACACGTCTTTGAATCGTTCAAGGTATACTATACCTATTTCTTTCAATTCCTTTGCGGGATATCTCGATGAGACTGCCGCTCAGCAGCGGGGTAGATAACTTGCATTCGCAACGACTAACAATGAGTCACCGGGAGCCATACACCCAAGTGAAAGACCCTTTGTGGAATTATGATGCACGCGATGAAAAACTGAAAACATGTGCTGTGAACAGCAAGCTAGAGAGTACTCCGGCTGCAAATGGCAAACTGGGATATTTCACCCATTATACACCGCCCATGTAGAACGTAGATGAAACAACTGTCGGATAACGTCATATGTATTCGTTATTACAGATGGCAATTCGTCGATCGATATCCACTTGAACCACTGACAGGAAGACATCGAATACATGGATCAAGCACACAAGTAACACAAACGTGGCAGCATAGCTGTAATGGTATATTACATCGTCTTTTAGTGTGGATTACAATGCAAAAATGTAGTCGAGATTGAAATACGCGTATTTACCCATATCAAGCGAAATTCGGTGTTTCTCCAGGATGGAGATATGTACTTCATCGTGAAAATCCCGTTGCAAACATACTCACGACGAAAAATAGATTACGGAGACAAACATTGGGCTTTTATGGGGAATGAATGCAAAACTTTTAGAGGGAAGTGCCAGTGTTTACATTTTTAGGCATAACCATGGTCGTCATGAAATGCGCACTTCAATATTTTACGAGAACTTGAAAAATACCAATTTGCATCCAAGCGAACGCTTTTTACTTGTTTCAAATTTGAAACGGCATACCGGTGAACTACATCACTGTGCAGTGGAGTTTGCTCGTGGTTCAGAAGATAGCGGTCCTGTCATACACAGTTGATCATTGCTCACAAGCGGGAGTGGTTGAGCGTTCAGATTTGATAGTTCGATCGTGCCTAATGTGAGGTCAATGGCGCAGTGGTTAACACGGTTGTCTCATGATTGGAATGGCCGGAGTTCAAATCCCGGCCGTGGCAAGGATATGCACTACTGATGAGCTCTAATAAGAGCGAAACTCGAGTCTAGTGCTCCTTTTTGAAAGAGGCTGGCTGAAAAGTCTATCTGAATGCGGAGGCTGCGATCAACTGTGAGTGATGGTCAACTTGAAAATACACAGTTGGGTTTAGTGGCAAGAAGATGACAAAGAAGGTTCTCATCAGGGTGATTCGAAAGGCATAAGAGTATTTAAGTCAGCAAGTGGTCACCACTCAAACGCCTGAACGTGATCAGACAAAGCGGGCCATAATTGGACTGCCAAACTGAGATCCAATCTACTGCGGTGCCACAATTCCAGTGCCCTCGATTTTTACGGGAATACACTGAGGGGGAGGTACTATACCTCTAACGTTTTGAAGAACTAAATGAATCAGTGGCATACGGAACTCTCGGAAGCTCTTTCTTTCCAATTTCTTCACCAACCTACTGGACCACTGACATACGTGTAAAAGCGTAGTCATTTATTTTTGTGTGAATTTCGCAGTACCATTCATGTTTGCATAATATTACACACACGTACAACTGTCTTTTTTATGTGAGCGTGCCTCATTCATTCTCTGTCACCCCTTTTCTTCACACTATTCACCATTTAACGACTTGGTTCTCTAGTAACAAAAGAGAAACTTTGGCTTCAGAGTCGCTGTATGTACACTTATCCTATTCAAATTGTTTCCCTGGTATGAGTAATAACAGAAGCTTATGGAGCATCTCGAGCAGCGCTGAGGTTTCTGGTCCACACTGGGTAGTTCGTTGTAGGGCAATAGCCCAATTCAAATGTATAAACACACGTGATCAGCTCAAAGCGCGGTTGCTGAATAGGTGACAACAAGCAATTTCGACTAGGCGAAGGTGAGCCAGCGGCAGTTTTGTTTGTCACTGCAGTCAACCAACTGCCCATGGGTGGGAACGGCCATAGTTATGAGCATACAGGCTGAACCGTTTGGCAAAACGTCAGTGACGACCCTATCACACATCGGACCTCATCGGCCTTACCGGAGCAAGTCGTGCATATTCTGTGGAAGATTGCTAAATATCTCAATTGTTAATCGTAAAGAGGTGAAGTTGCTTCCAAGAACGGCAAGAACAACTATCCACGTAACAAAGTAGTTATGAACAAAGCAGTGCGCAAGAACTGTACTATCCAGTCAAATCAGCTAAAGCGTGTGGCGTTTATTTATACGATGACAAATGGCGTATGCTGTGTGGAACTAAAGCAAAAATATAAAAACACGTGATAACCTATACCGTTGTAACTTTCCAATGGCCTCATCATCTAATGCTGTTTTGTTCGCATGCTTCCGGGCGTCACCCAGGGATGACGACTCGAACAGTCCCAGACCAGTGCACGGCGCACTTAGTCGCCTTCTAGGTACGAATTAAATACACATGGAATACAAATGTAGGGACAAGTCCACCGAAGTGCTATCGAGTCGATATTCGCTACTGTAAACCGAACAAATATATAGAAGAAAGATTAAGCGCGTTGACCCCTCAGTATTGATATCCTCCCCTCAAAATGTTGTACAGAGAAACACAATGAGTTAGTGGGACGCGAAGCTGGTTACGATTTCCGCCCTGGGGTGGATAGTACAAGGTGGATCGCTTGACTGAAACGACAGTAGGTAAAAACTGGGATGGTCAAAAATGCACGAGTGAATGTTACCATCAAAAATGTTATTTATTATAGTCGCTATATAACTCTCTCACAGGTGGCTAGTAAGCATAACGCCCGCTTTCCTTATGTCAGACTGGAAGAGAGAGGAAAACGTACACATCATGTATTCTTGGCCTGTCAGTTACACGGTTACATAAAAAATGACGACATGAGATAGGGACAATCACAGTCGAGACTAGCTGCTGTACTGGTAGGATTCCATTATTTATGGTGTCCCGCTTGCGGTGCTTTTCTTGTCCGTCGCAGAGGGCCGACCAACAATAAAAAATCCTGAGGGATAGGGATTGTTTTGTCCAGTGTTGTAAGATGGGTAGCCGGGAGTTTTTGCCTCACCCACCATGCTTGGATCGTGTGGGACACAGAAACCACAGTGGAATGACCGCAAGACTAGCTTATATGGATAACTCACCGTGTCAACGTATCCGCTGACTACTAATAACTTCACAACCGACAATTCCATGGACACTCGAACTTTGATTGTCGCTGCCTTTGCTAGCCTCTTATTGTGCTCCTCTCTGAAGTCGATAGACCCAAGAAAAAAAAGGTTAGCATGCGAATATATCCGGTCTCAAACAACGCCAGTCAGATTGCGGACCTGGTAATTCATCAGATAACCACAAAAGGATCGAGAATAAAAACATTTTTTTCGTCTTCCCAAAACATCGGGTAACTCAATAGCTGGAAAAACGGATAGTTGAACATTTGAAAATTCTCCTCAAATTTTTGGAAGGAAGATATCGCCAAGCCCAGAAGCGGTGAGTGCAAATGTGCGTGAGTCACACCTACAGAACGTCATTTCAGAAAATGAGGAATCCCGACATATTCAGCAAGACATACGGGTTTGCGAAGCTCCCTAACAAGCTAAACCTGGAAGTAGAGGAAAGAGGGGTTGAGACTGTGGGACCTCGACAACCACAGGGGGTTTCGGGGACGAAACGTCCTTTGTTGCCATCTGGGTTTCAAAGGACGGTTGTCGCCTTTTGACAGATAAAATGCGGCTGATTATTCCTCCACAAATGTTGGTTTCAGAATGTCAACAGAAAGTACCCCGTGTTTGTCGTTGCAGACAATGGTAAAGATTTTTCTGCCTCGTACGAGGACACAGTAGGGGTCAGTGTTTGGAGTTGCGGTGGCCGATGCAAGCCATCCGTGAGTAAAGAGATATGAGTACAGGGGGACAGTGTGGGACTCACATGCACAGCTTATGGTTGCTTTGTAGGCTTCACCGGAAGTAGGTTTCGCATGTAGTGCGCCAAACCAGCTGTATAGCTACCGTAACCGTAAGGTGCTGAGGAGGCACGGCCAACAAATTCATCTAATAACCTTGGTGCACATCCAAAAATTCGTTCGACTGCATTGGCTTTTACGTCCTCTTTAACCTGTTTCGTAGTCCTAACGGAACAAACAAGGGTGCATCTTTCCATGAAGGATTAGAATTCACACTAAGAGAGGCTTCTAGTTTACAGTAGGAACGCTCGGCCATTCCGTTCACTGCCGGACAGTAAGCCATAGTGCAAATGTGCTTGCATCATAAGGTAACCAATGGGGCCGCAAAATGTCTTTCGGAGTGTGATCCACGATATGTGGTCACCACTGCCCATACACACTTGATCACTGCAAGTGTGGCGAGGATGAGCGGTCGCGCCACACTACTCACACCAGTATTCAGTAACTGCATGGATCGAAATGATCGCGGAATAAATACGGGAGAGATATGGGAAGGATCGTTGGAGGGCAGATTGACATTTAATGGCTGTCCCTACATGACGGAACTGAGAAATGGTGTCCAAAGCGACTGTAGCGTACCCAGAAGAGTGCGGTGTGCAAATGAGTGTTTTTGTTCCTAGTCCCGTCGAGAGGCTTGAGTAGTGTATTGGTTTCTTCAATAAAACAACCTTTGTGTCGTCCGCCTTCTAGATTCACAACACAAGTACTACTCGGCAGGTGACAATCGTGCGCCTCAAAACTGGCACCTTACCCTACTACTGCGGAGCTTCCGACTACCATTCCTCACGGCTCGGTTTTCTGTACTGGGTGTTGGAGGCCTTTTATACAGGGTTACTCCATACAATCCGATGGGTTTTGACGAAATCCACTTCAGGATTCTCGAATAGGCGGCTGATATCCTGTCAGAATCCTTTTAGAAGCTGTCTAAGCAGACGCACAGTGCATGGGAAAAAGTCACAGTCACTCCCGTGATCAAGGCAGATGATCGGCACATCCCGTTTAGTTAGTTATGGGTCAATTAGCTCTGCTGGCATTCCATGAGAGACAATGGAATGTTTGCTTAATCAAGCCATCCTCGGGCATTTCGTGTCAAACGCTCGCTTTTCCTTCGCTCAGCATGGTTTCCATTATGATCAGCAGTGCATTACCAATACGTGTATTTCCACGGTCTGTCTGACGGATGCGAAAGACAACAGATTATTCTCGGATGCTATCTTCGTCGATTTCGCGAAGGCGTTTGACAATTTTCCGCATTGTCTCCGCAGACACGAACTGGAGGCTTATGGTGTCCAAAGAGGGGTTCTTGACCCAATTGCCTTCCTTTAGGATGGTAGTACTTTTAGAGTCAAAATCAGATCAGACCTTTCGTATTTCTTCCGGACATCTACTGGGTCTCCTCAAGGGTCAGTACTATGTCCTCTTTTGATTCTCACCAACATCCTGGACCTTCCGAACAATGTATCCAGGAACACCTTTCTGTACGCAGATGACAGAGAAATCTGAAATGCCGGTAATTGCATTGCAGTACAGACTGATATTTACGTGATCAAGCAGTAGTTGGACGGTTGAAGCCTCCTACTAAATAACAGTGAGTGTGTGCACATGTCAACCGGCAGGTACTCTAACAACGCCTTCAGAATTCCTACTGCGCTCAGCACAGTAGATATCACGGAAGTCGATGTGAAGAAAAATCTGGATACCTGTTTGTTGTCCAACCTCTTCTTCTTATATCACCACAAGATGAGAAAAAGAAGGATCGGCTACACCTTGGCTGATTAGGTGTACTTTCCCCTGCAAATCAACAAGATTTTCTCAACAGTTTACGGGGCTTATATGGGACCACTCCCCGAGTATGTGACTCAGGTTGTGTGTACCGGCCTGAAGAAATATATACTCGCTGTAGAGCGTGTATGCCGTGCAGCTACCGAACTAACCACGGCTCCAAGAAAGGTAGCGTATGGGTCTCTCTTGAAGTTCTCTGCACCTGCATATTTCAACGACTCCGCGGTGAGTTAATTTTGACACCTTTCTTTTCCAGTGAAGGTACAGTGTGACAATCCTTCATCATCGCGAACAAGGGCGACCAATGAGGACATGCCAGGAAGTTTCGCAAGCTCTGTTTCTGGACCTTCCTTAGGCAATGGTCCCTTTCCTATATGGTTATCAATCGATGAAACAGCTTCCATTCTGAGGTTGTTGGCTACATTTCTATAGATCGTTTTGAAGCACTGCAAAAGTTTAATTGAACACAGCAGATAGAACATGAAAACTGGTAGATGCAAGCATTTCGTATTGACTCATCAGTACCAAACTTACAATAACATGGGTGGGCTTTATTTAAAACAATCGATTTGAGAGGTGGAAAATCAAT
>QNGE01002739.1:39217-95835 GCA_008508345.1 Paragonimus westermani
CCGTGTAATCGCTCGGACTCAGAAACTACCATTGCCTTCAATCAAAGGAGATCAGCCTATCGGCGCCACTTCACATTGTGTTTACCAATTTGTATGTAACTGCGGAGAAAGTTACATAGGCAGAACCGAGAGATGCTTGATCTCCAGAATGAAGGAACATTTACCTAAATGGGTACAGAAGTCCGTGTTACCGGAGAATGGCAATGTTTCTGAAACGCATAAACAGCCTGTTTCCTCAGTCGCTAGACACATCTTGACCACTGGTCATGCTATCGATCTATCTTGTGCATTCAAAATCCTGTTGCGCCATTCCAATCCGAGGTTCTTACGGTTCGCTGAAGCAGTTGCAATTAATCGGCTCAAACCAGCTCTCTGTGTCCAGAAACAACTGTTCGTGAACCTGACCCTTCCCTGGACTTGATGTCTTATCCTAACTCGCTTATTGATTTTCCACCTCTCAAATCGATTGTTTTAAATAAAGCCCACCCATGTTATTGTAAGTTTGGTACTGATGAGTCAATACGAAATGCTTGCATCTACCAGTTTTCATGTTCTATCTGCTTTGTTCAAACTGCTCGAGGGAACCAATTGTTTCATATTTCTAAAAGTTTATTTACTTAAGATGGCGTGGCAATTTTACTCGATTACTGGTATCTACCGCACTCTCTAAAAACGGTGCTATACTCTGTTTTCACCGACTGTTTTGGGGTCAGCACACACCCGCTGGACACTAAACAAGACAAACCGACTGGTTCTGGACACATCGGGCTCCGTGTCTCTGAACCGTATGTTAATCGCCTAATAGAAACAGTACAGATATTGGTCCCATCTCTGACTCATACTTCCCCGGGTTGGGTCTGCTACGTCGCTCATTTTTGTGCCCACTGATGAAACTGGCTGGCCGCATTCGTTTAAACTACACCACGCAATCGCTATCTTCGCGGACTTTAGTTACCTGTGGCGACTATAATAAACAATATTTTTGATAGTCGCACTTAATTGTGCATTTCCAATATTTGGTTCTGACCTACTTTTCCCTTTTTTGGAACAATCCAACAGAATAGTACCCCATCAATTTTCATTATCAAACGACAACGAATAACCAATGCTCAGCGCGTTGACCACCGTTTATTAATATCGACCGTGGAAAATAAGGTGTAAGCAAGAACGCGTTAATCCACGCCAGCACGAAACAAGTTGTGATTTCAGCATCGGGATGGATATCACGAAACTAATAGCAAAAACAAAACAGCAGTGGGCAAGAAATCAAACTTAAAAAACTTCAAAGAAATGACTGTAGAAAATATTTTTTATAGTTCCTACTTATGTTAGAGCTCCTGTTCTAAAGATGTATTGCATGTAACGATCAATGGGCTATATTATTCAATACAGTGTCGATAGCGTTCTCTTGTCAGTTCGGAATTTTTGTTCACTATCGAGGCTTCTCCAGTTGAATTATGCTGAATCTCCACTGCACATTTTTTGCTTAGTCATCTTGTATATAGCCCGCTGCTTCACCTAGGTATTAACCCGATTTATACGAAACGGTGGATGCGATATAGAATTGTTAGCATGAAAATTCGTCGTTGTATGTGGGCTAAGACGATGTCAGGACGCCCAGATCCAGGGAGGAGAAATGTGATTCAACTTGTCTGCCCGTCTGGCATGATTGATTGATTTGTTATTACCATCAAACTTTCCGGTTTAACCCAGTAGGTAACCGTGATACGCAAATCTCCTGCTCTCCATTATTGCTTCAAAACCGTATCTTTTCACCCTACTCTTTTTGGTCTCACTGCCGGCTACAATAACCACTCGGGTAAGTTGCGAATCACAAGGCGTAACCGTTGCATGCTCTCCAACCGACTTAGTTGACCGATTGATCCGGTGTCTCTAAATGTTCGCTGGTGCGGGACCGTTCTGTTCACGAGTTAGTGACGACTGTTATTCTGGAACAACGTTGGTGGAGCATGACAGGTTGGTTCATATGGTCGTCAGGTGCACACTGATCAAAACAGAACGTGTAGTAGCTATACAAACTTTCTCACTTTTGAAGACTGGCCGCCATTTTGGCGCCATAGGTGATGCGGGCTGGCAAAGACAGCATACCTCTTTGCTGACCTCTTCGGTCTCCAAGTGGGACATGAACTTTCCCATCAGGTCGGAGTGATCGTTATGTTTGTCTGCTGCTTTGGTCTGGCGGGCCATGCTGACTGAGAAATTGGTCCTTAGAGGTTCAACCACATCAAGGGGAGTAGCCAGGTAAAATGCCGTCGGGTTTGTTGTGGATGATGTCGGTATGTTGCATTGTTTTGACCTGGTGCTTGTTCTTGCTTGGCCTCCTTTTGCTTGCGGCTTATTACTCGCCGAAGTGGTGTTGCTCTTAACTTTTGTTGACCTTATAGTTGTGTGGCCGCCGATCGCGACACATGTTGTTGCACGTGTGTTCATGTGTCTGTCATCCGCCGCCTCGTGATACAGCTACTCGAGCCAGAATCTTTAGTTGGGGAATCTAACAAAATTCCATATGGACCATGATCGTTCAACGTAAACGGAATACCATACCGTTTCGTTCGGAACTGACCCGCTGTCCTCTCAGATACATGGTTATCTGGGGCATTCTACTTTTTCTCTTATTTAGCTATGGTGGTGCACAGCATGATGACTATCTTATCCACTTTTTCTAGCCCAACCTTGCACTTTGTTTCTGCTCCATACCCTCTGTAGAGCACAATAACATGCCTTGCTGCGATGCAATACTTCTTGCGTGATATTTCCTAAATTTTTCTTCCCGTTATAGATCTTATCATTGCAGTCTGCTTGCGTTTATTTCTCGAGAAGTATGGGTTTCAATTTTGAACTAGCCTATCAAATGACTAACCAGCATTGGCTTTCTGGACATAGAAACCTTACTCATTCATCTATTGGTTTCATTCCTCTGGGTTCAAATGGGGTGCGTTGTGTGTGAGTGGAATCGCAAATGGGTCGGCGCAAGCCAACTGCAGTGGTGGTTAAGCGCACGCATCCACTGACTTCGGTCAATGTAACAGGTTAGTCCGAACAGGATGCCGCTAAACGGTCTCCCATCGGTGATATTCGAACTGTTGAGATAGTGAAAAGGTCCATGTACCCCGGCAATCTACCTGCAATACATGCAGCACCCTGTGATTTGAGTGTGCAAAACGCATTCCACATAAACCAACTAGGTCAGTTACCCTGGTCAGTATGGTCTGCATGCTTTTGACTTAGTGGCTACACAAGAAGTTTTAGTCAGCGCAGTATCAGGAGAAAGAGAACAAAACATCGAGTGGATTCTTGCAGTGGGCATTTGGGTATGTCATCCTTGACATAGTTGAGTAGACTGGGGAGATCGGAAGTTCTTGAAGAAAATCATTAGTGAAGGTGACCTCTCTAGGCAGTTGCCCATGAATTCTCACCGTGCTTGAGGGATGGACCGAAAGTAACTTCATCCGATTCACGCAAATTTCCGAGACTCTCTTGTAAAGACATATCTAGTGTGCGTTACCAGCAGGCGGGTCAAAATCGGTCTTTAGCTCCAATATGGCCATGATAGCCACCCGTCAATAAAAATGCCGAGTCTTTAGAGTACGTCACGGCGAAAATGTGCTCAACCTGCCAATAACAGGATTGCAGTAGTGACTGGCAGTTAATCACCAGACCTTCAATTGACTTAGTGACCCAACCTTAGTACAGTGGATGGGTAACATATGTACTAGACACGACCGATTTCGCCGTGGCTGTCACGTAAACTTCGATCCCTTTTGGAAAGCGGGAATTACAGTTGTTTTGAACCAAACATGAGGTACCTGTTTGGTTTCCCAAACCACTTGAAGGATTTTGACATTGACGTCTCTCCATCGTCCGCAAACTGAGGAAGAGGAGATCTGGTGCAGAAGCCGTCAGGCTTCATAACATAATCCCATTGACAACTTCTACTTCTGTGGGCGGAATTCAATAATTGGCAATCTGGGTCTGTCTATAGTCAGCCGAACCATCCCCGAAAATGTTCAGCCCACCTGTCAAGTCAACGGGCCGGATTGGTTGTTAGAATAGAATATCACCTACGTCCACCGCTCCAACTGAAAGGTCTCGCGTTGTCTCTTTCGATTGTCTGACCAAGTGGTGCCCGCGTGTTTTATGTTGGCTAGCGTTTGACGTTGTGGCTGCCGTTATCAAATTCAAAGCCGGATGGAATCAAGTGGCGCTGGCTCAATAGATTCATCATCGTGAAAATCCAACTTTGCTGCAACTGCACAGCCCTTTCGGAGCACACCTTTTTGGATGACGCCCATGAGATATGCACAGTTGCAGTAGTCACTCATCACTCCCAAAGCGTCGCCGGGTTGGACATTCAAGGAGATGATGACAAATTGCTTGGTCTGCTTCGGAGGTTCGATTAAGCAACACGGAACACACTTTTTGCCACGACCGAACATCTGTCTGTTAAAGCGTAAGCCGGTATAATGAATATACGGCTTCTTGATATATGACAACATAGTTCGATCGATGGGCTGAGTGTGATAACGTGCTGACGTTGTTTCACCAGGATCCAGTCAAACGAACATCTCTGTATTTAAGAACTCGTTGAGAATTATATCCTTACTTTGCCACGTGATTCGGCCTCGGTCTCACCAGATAGCCTGAACAAGAAGAGCCTGAATCTACAGTAATCTGGTGATAGGTTCTTTGGAATACAGGTGCTCGATTCATAGAGTTGTGTCGAAGTACTTTTGAGCAAGTTTTACTGACCAGCCTTTCAAAAAGTTTGGATATTAAACTCGTCCATATTGCCTTGGCTCTGGTGAACGATCATCGCCCGAAGGCACAAGGAGCCCACGGAAATTGGGTGGCAGAGTGGAACGAGAAAGTGATGTTGAATATATAATTTTGTTTCCGTGAGAGCGGCAAACCTTGACACTTCGGCGAGGTAAGTCACAAACGATCGTTGATCTGGGAAGCGGCTTCGTGAGTCGAACGTCCGACCTACAAGGTGGCGGGAGACGAGGCTCTCTTTAAGACTCCACTTGGAGTCGGAAGCTCAGCAGTCTGACCTGCTTAGCTGTGGAGTTTCTCCAGTGCATGTCACAGTTGACAAGATATTTCTGTTTGATTCTGATCACCGTCCCGCACAGTAGGCGAACTCAACTTTTATTGGGGATTTGAACAACATCCGAGCTGTTGACCATGTATAAAAACACGCCGGTGGTAGCAGCCAACAATTGGATGATCAAAGTGTTCGTTCCACGGAGGTTACCTCTGCAACATTCCTGTCACATCCGTAAAACATCAGTGTAGACCATAAAAGTGGTTCTGTCGTATGGCCGTGAAATCGCGTCTCACCACCCAAGCTCCCATATTCATCCTAACGGTTAATTGTCTGGCTGCTCCTCCTTAACCCATCCGAAATGGCCGTACGTGACGAGACTGAAGTTTTGGTCAGCGTAGCCCTCAAGGTCGGCGCCGTACATACTTCCGATCACTATGTCATCTAAAGCTAAGTTGGGTTTCTGAATTATATGAAGAGTTTTCCACTAGTATAAGCTAATTCCTCGTGGGACGATTAGTACGCTTTGCTTAGAGCCAGTCATTTTAACACCCCTCCTTCGATTTGGAAGGCAGTAAGGTTTTGCCCGCAAAGACGGTTATGTTCTATCTCCGAGTGTCATATTGAGCGCTTTCTGGTAGGCACTGTCTGGTGGCAAAGTCGCGTAAACTCGGCTGTCAAGTTGTGATGGCACGGTTGTACCTGACGGATTTTATATCCTGGTAAACATGGTCTTCAGGATTGAAACAGTAGACGACCTTGACAGCCGCAGCATGTTGGCATAATAAGTCAGAAACATGACCTTCTTGGTCATATATACGTGCAGAACTTTACAACGTGGTATTTTAGCTGACCAGTTCGATAGTTACGCACCAATTTTCTGGTGACTTTACGTGACTTGCGAAAGAGCCGTGCAAACAGCAACTCACTCAGGTTGAAGCAGGGAGTGACCTTGGTTGTTTTGTTTCCGAGGTGTCGCCTCAGAGAAACAGTGTCAAAATGTCGCTTCTGTTACACTGCCTGGCCATCATTGTCCCGCGGTGCGCGCTTCTAGTATGCATCGTCGAACTCGCTTCAGTTGCTTGGTTTCGGCACCCGCTTGTCCGACTAAATTTGCCTGGAGGTTTAGTACGTCCATATTGCCATTGATTGTTTTCGACATTTTTCAACCACTCGCTTCTTTCCAGGTTTGTTACACGAGATCAAAATGCTGGTATTATTGTTTCCCATTACAGGGTGGTGCTAACTTAGGATGTACTAATGTGCTAATGGAAAGCAGTAAGATTAATCTGCACGTGGGTTTTTCAAGTTACTTAACGCTTGTAACAAAGTGTGTGTTCTGCCTTGTCCTCAATCAATGTGATTCAGATCTATTCGTGTGGGGACAGCAACCTCATTGAGATGATCCGTCCGTTGCATTGTGACCAGATTTGGCGTATGCAGTCCCCATTGCCAATGACTTCAGATTAACGGTTTCGGTCTTCTTAGCCTTCTGTCCTTGTGACGAACGAACGGGAAAATCAGCTAAAATTTCAAAAAATTCCCGTTTATCTTATCTGCAGAGTTTGTCAGCCTCACACTTATTTGCATTGGAGTACTCCTGCTAAGAGGTGCCTCTTTGAGTCCGGTATATGGTTTACGTGAAGCATGAAACCATTCGTGATCAATGTGTGGAACTACTGTGATAGCTTCATACGTTTTTAAAAATATCACTACATATAGCTGGTCTACCGACCTCTTTAAGTGAACGGAGTAACAATACGAGTTTCGCATGCGCCTCATTTGTACTTTCGGCAGTTTCAGCGCCACAAGCTCGCCAACTTGCCACACATGGTGTTGATGATGCTTATAAACTGTTCAGGCACATGGAACAAGGGCATCCGCAGCAATGGGACTATCGGTCACAATTATGTAGTCGGTAGTGTAGCGTACTAAAGCGTTTCTGCGACTACAGCCGTGCCAACACTCTACAACGGTTAGTCCGAAAACGAAGTGACGAATGGCATCATGTATCTTGTAGATTGGCCGCAGAAGCGCTTTGTAACCAAGTCAACGAAACACCGAGTCAACAAACACGACAGATAACTTGAAATCATTAGGACCGTAGTCGCTCGACCGAACGGGAAAGATGTCGACGTAATCACACACAGCAGATGGTCAAGGCCAATGTACCTGTGGTACGACAGGTCAAGAGTGTTTCAACGATAGGCAATGCCGTGCTATACCGAAACTGATGGGTACAACTATTAGGCACACGATGTGTTGTTACAAATCCGTCGACTGAACAGACTGTCAAATGTTCTTACGTAGAGATTATATTGCTCTCCGAACGTCGAACGCGAGACTGAACCGTATTTCACGAATTACTGCGTCTTTCCCGCTAAGATGTTTGTTCTGCTGTATGCGAAACATTGGATTCGTTTGGGTGGGCGAACACAAATGATACAGCGCGAGGCGTATGCATTATGCTTACGTTCATAGGCCACACCTCGACGTGTACACGGTTCAGGTATGCTAGAGGGAAAACAAACCCCGCCCGGACACCCAAAATCCCGCAATGATTGGGCATATTGCGAGATCCTAAACCTTCTTCGAAATTCGAGTAAAGATAGACGTCTGGTCGAGAGATCTATCCGCTCCCCGCAAAAGTATATGCGTTCCCATCTCTCCCATCTTTGCAAAATTTTCTGCACACTTTCCCGGGACTATCTACACGGGATAATGATCAAATTCTTCCTTCCTTCAAGCACCTCTTTCTTAGCGCGACATTGAGCATTAGGCCGATGATCACCATGTGGAATCCCAATTGATGCAACAAATCAACTATTTTGTCGAAATGTGCAGATCCCAAGTACTATCGCCTCAGCAGTATGCATCTCAAAGTTTTCTTTCTAAAACTGAATTTTCCTCTCATATAATGTCTGTTTTGTTGTATATTCACGTAGCTGACTCATTGTACAACTTACAGCTCTGGCTTTCATATGTGTATATGCTTGAAAATCTGCACGTTGATCTTGCTGTCTTGAGCATGATTCTCACAAATGCGCCGGTGAGTATACCATTAATATAAAACGGTTGAGCGTTTAGACGTTATAACTCAGTGGTGTCTTATGTGAAGTCAGTGGCACAGTGATCAACACAACCTTATCCCGGCCATGGTGGCCATTTACACTGTTGACGAGTTGAGACAAGAATGAAGCTCAAGTCCAGTGATATTTTTCGAAACAGGTTGGTTGGAAAGTCTACCCGACTGCAGGGATTGTGGTCAAATATGAATGCTGTTCAGTTTGAACCAAGGACAATCCTGGTCCGAGCCAACTAGGGCTGGCACAGTATATTAATCGACTTTCATGTACACCTCAGGCTAGCAGTTTTTGATGTACATCGCCTGATTGGATGCCATTTGTGAAAAGATGTAGTAAGTGGTCCAATGCCAAAAGGTATTTGACGGTCGACGGAGTCAAAGCGCTCGCCATCACGGCCATCATTTACTTGTTTTCCCTAATATAAGCATAGTGACTTATGTCCTCGTTATTTTCACGCATCTGATCAATGATTTGACACGCTGACACAGCACACTTCATTCAGTAACGGTTCAAGCATCAACATCAGACGTTCTAAAACTCGTGGCCTGCTGGCGCACGTGTGTGGGACTGGATACTGCTATGCTTCTCAAACTAACATTAGGATTGGTCAGACTGACCAGTGTTCCAGCTTACAGTTAAGTAATTAGCTGACGGTCATTGTTGTTGCCACTAAGTTATTTTGGGCCATTCGGCAATCTTCAACTTGACAGAAATCTATATGCTCCCGGTGATTTTCATCGTTGAGGGTAAGACAACAGCGCCTTGGTGTTGAAGTAGGGGTTCCTAGGTGTGCAGAGCAAGTTTGAACTGTTGCGGTTGCTTCAATTTTCCAATGGCAGCTACACAGTCTGCGGTCTACGAATGCACTAGACTGTGCCTAACTATTAATCGCAAAAGATGGAAGCTTATGTTCAATAGTAATGAAACGATATAAAAACATTTATTGGATTAACTACCGCTGCGTGAGTTCAGTGCTGTTCAACAACTTACAACCCTATAAGTATTTCATTCTTTTTGCAAGAAATCGAGAAGCGTCATACGGGAAGGGATGTCTACAGCATTCTGTGTGTGCAACAGACAGTGTCCCATTACCTCGCCCTTTACATTAGTGCATGGCCCATCAGCCAGTGTGTTTGCATGATCGACACACCACTGCGTAATTCTTGAAATCTGTTCGTGTAAGGTCATTGGGTCCAACGGCTTTAAAACCTCGAAATCGTGACGCGATATTGCTGACAGTTGGCAAAAGCAAAGCGGCAGCACTCACTAAACAATCAGGTACGCCGATCCGCGCAAAGTGGTCGTGAAAAGTTCTCCGCTGTGAAATCTCTTCATCCTTGTATGTGTACACTCGGTAGTGATGGCTGAAGGGACCACCAGTTGTTTCCGACTCCTCCATTTTCATACGGACCTATCCGTTCTAGACTCAAAGTCATACACAATTGGACGAAAAATGAACGACGCCTGAATATGTCTTGGGGAGCGTAGTAGTAACAACAAAGGAATATTTCCAACGCATCTGTGAAAAACGCAATCGATGTACGCGTTGTAAAACGATGTCGTCAAACGCACACCAGGCACATAACTATTAACACTACATCACACCAGTTATATGAGTGAATCAACGAAAGAGGCAATAAGACAGAAGAATCCCAGTTTATAAAAGACATTTGTGACATGCATTCAAACAGATAGTTCTTATAACCTCCAAAAGTCGGTGAAACTAAGCTGATACACCTATTTACACTTTGTTAGATGATCCCTGGCCAATGCAGAAACGCGATTTGGAGGTGTTGAACACAAGAAGACGAGAAAGTTTGGCGTCATTTGATGTGAACGGCCTCGAAAAAACGTGTAGAAAATTATGTCAGAATCATGGGTGACGAGAAAACCCGGACTTGTGGAAAAATGAGCGGACGTCTGAACAGATCTCAAATTGACTGAATTTTGCAAGTCTCACGAACTGTCCAACTTCTACGGGATTTTGAGTGTTTGATATATCCGTGGGATCATGAACGGCAAGCAGAGTTGCGTGATGAGTAAAAGAGTGCGAGACGATTACGTGGACGATGAAGAATAATGGAATATGCAATTGTCTGACAGAACCTCTCATACCAAACTAATGAATTAGTGTTAGCTGATGGAACGTATATAACAAGCAAGCACTTGTAATCATACGACGTGGAAAGTAAGTCGACTAACACATTTTCCCAGTATATGACTACTACCGAATTTTGCTGTCGATTTGTTCTGTGTGGTTGACGTGTGGATTGGAAAGGAAGCTTAACAACAAAGGAAGTTTGTTGGATGGTCTCTTAGGATGAGAAAAAGCACAAATTGTAGCGCGATATTGTTATACAACCACGTGAAACAAACAGGCTGAATATATTTTGTTCTTTCAAACAGTTTCGGCGCACATGGCGTTTGCACAGCGGTCAATAACGACGCAACGCTAGCCAGCGTTTAGCGTGAGGTAAGAGGGTGTCACGTTGATTAGACCAGTACAAAGGGGCTTATGTATATTCACAAACATATGCGCGGACTACAGACCTGATTTGTAGCCTAAATGCATGTTTTAAACGTCACTGTGTGCAAAATCTATCCTGCCGTAATGTGGAGCTGATAGCTTTGGTTAATTCGAAGGGTACGTGAATTAACATCACGCACCACAGAGATGTCTTTCTCGCATGTTATTAGGTCCGTTTCCAAAGGTGTCGTGCTCAGGCAGGCAGAGTTTGAGAATGGACGTGACGTTCGTTATTTTAAAGAAAATTTACAAGCTTCATTTAAATTGATGTGTATCCGTGATATTTTAGGATCTTGATGGGGATCACCGTATCAACAAGTTTGTCCACCCTGTTGGTAAATTCCGCGATCCCTCTCTTATTCGTTCCACTACCGTCGGCAGCTAGTCTTGGTCTTGCTTTAGAGCGTAACGCACTGAGTTCTCTCGGATACGCGTTAGCCAGAGGGCATACATTAGAAGACTGCTGAGGACGGAGACCGAATATTTATTAGGAGAAATGTACGCTTGAACTCGGAATAACTCTACAAACGACAGTGACATGGAATGTTGGCTAGGAATGGTTGAGATCAACCGTTGACGGGCGCGAAAACTAGGGGTGTGCGTTTCCGTCTGTTAGCGCTACTTAGCCACCTGACACACGAAGAACGAATCGGTCAGCATACATCATGCGGAAATTCTTAGTAACCTACGTATAATATGCAACTATTAGGTTTGTAACTGTTTTGAACATACACGTTAGGAATAAACGCCTTTAAACTAAGTCTATGCAGGTAATGTTGTGAGCCAAGAACGCGGGTGGTGCAAGGGCTGTCTAGTCGTAAAACCAATATGAGGATAATGCGCTCTAACATGACTACCAACAGAACACTCATCTGCGTGCGACGCTGGTCTCCGAAGGTTACGGTTGTTACGTACACCAGTGCTCTGTTCCATTATTGATCAAGAACCACTTCAGGCAACGCCCCACTCCGCTGCTCGTACCTTTCTCGCGGCTACTTTAATATCAAAATCCATGGTCCTGCATTAAAACTGAACAGTAGCGGTGTGAGTGATATAGTTCAGTTGTTGGTCCTCATCACAATAGGACCATTCGCGGTGAAATAGGGAATAACACTTCATTCTTGGCGGCAACCTGTACACGGACCTTAACAAAGTCACCCTTTTTTTTGAAACACCTACCCAACCTTCCTAGGTTGAATTTTGACTCACCTTACTTAACAGCCGTATCCCATGGCGGATAACACTCGGAGCAAAGCCCGAATACCCTGTGGCTCGGAGACGGCGGTCTTTCCGCTGAAGTACACGGAAGAAATCTTCGTGGGATCGTTCAAGCGGGCGTCGTGAACCACTCGTGTGAACAAACAAACGCGATCGCATACAGCAAGCAGACGGCGAACAAGGGTCTTTAGTATCTTATTTACAGTGTGAACTAAGATATTTGGCGGAATTTTACACAGCGTACAGCAGGCGGGCCGAGAATATCTCTGGGTCATTACTGTATAATGTCCCATTTCCAAGGTATTCCGGTGTGAATCAGCGACATGGGATGTGTGGTTTCACAGCAGATTCGATTTCGGTCTGACGGTAAGATTGCTGTCCATTTTTTCCGACAATATATACCGCTAAAATGGTGGGAGTACGCGAGGTGTATCAAGTGCTGGAGCAGCATGCACCATCTAAGGAGGTTACATCGTTTTACGGTATAACAGTGAAGTGACATAAGGGATGACTATACGGAGATGGAAGGAAGAAGTGAAAGGAGAGGGACATGAGAGCGGAAGAAAATGACAACAATGAAGATACATGGGGCTACATGTGCCCGAATATCAACTGCCATCCAGTCACTCAGCTGCTTCTCGAATGTGGCGGCTGACGCTGCCAGGACACTTGTTGCTGGCATTATATTTCGACTCTAACAGCAGAACTATGCCGTCTGCATAAGTGACTACTACTTGGAGTGAAACCCTTGTGCTTATGGCCCCTGTGACTCGCTATATCGGCGAATGTGGAAGGATTGTCGCGGTGATTCGGGAAGCATAGGATCTTGCATGCCAGTATAAGGTCGTCTCTCAAACACCTGTGAACAAAGGGAATTAGTTCCAGTTTCCATAGACTATCTTCATAATACAAGGAAGATAAACCCTCTATCCTCTTAGCAGTTATCCTCTGGATAACCTGTGGAGCATTTACGTCTTTCTTCCAGTATGACACACATGCCTGAATATTCACTTCCAGCAGTGGTCCTATCAGTCTGCTATAGATACATAAGTAGGTATCCAATGGGAAACTTCTGAGAACCATAGTGAGCGTTGATAGGCTGCTAGTGGCTTTCCTTACCAGCAGCATAACATCAGTACCATGAGAGAAGTTCGATGTAAAAACGGTACGTAGGTCGCGCTGATGGTAAACAGTGGCCGGAGTAGCGCGATCTTTCCGATATGTTCTGATACTGTGATAATGAACATACATACTTTTTGACCTGAACATGTTGAAAGGCAATCGGTGTCCCGCATACCATACGTGCAGAGCACCAAGCTCTTTTCGGGTATCCTCCACGTCTTCAATACTGTGCAAAATGCGCCATATATTTGCATCATCAGCATACATTACAACACGAACCTCACACCTTAGAGGTCGTCAACGCAAACTAAGAAAAATGCAGGACCCATTATGGAACGTTGTGGAGCTGAATGGTCTGGATAGCTTGCCAGTGACTTCAACTGTGGGTGGGCAACAGGACACGTATTGTTCGAACCGTAAGCAAACCTTACTGCAGAGGCCCAACAGTGTGCCGTAATTGGCTTTGCCGAACGCATTCGTGGAACTTAAGAACACAACATTAACTGGGAGACGTTCTTTATCAGCTTTCGCTCACGAATCAGAGGCAACCAGTAGGTTAGTCGTGTATGATTGCCCACCAACGAGGGCCAACAGTGAGTGAGTATTTAAGCAGTTGCTTACGGAATTGTCTGCGCTTTCCATTACTTTTGACTTGCCTGGTAGTAAGGCAGTCGGTCTAGAGTTACTGGCGTTCGCTTGATCCATACGTTCTTACAGTTCTATGAAATGCTTCGACCGATGCACCTTGCGTCCAGAATGGGTAATGTTCGATGACTTGGGCGTAGGTGTCAGGAGTTGTGGTACAGGTTTATCCGAGCTGCTGATTGGGCATCAACAATCATGGACTGGGCGGCGGACCAGGAGGAACTCGACTGAAATGATGCGCCGGAGAAGTCAGTAGGCCGTCTTGAGTCGGCTTCTTGTTTACTTAGGTGGTCTATGATGCACACATTGTCATTGAAAGGTCCTTCGTGAGGACTTTCGGGGAGAAGTCGCTGTTCACCTACGCGTACGAAGACGCGCACACACTGATAGAGGGCCTGGGGAAGAAAAACCCTTCGGGTCTGTTGTCAGGTATATGTTAAAGTGACCTTAAGTGACCTCAGACAAACCTCGTGGTTATACGTAAGGAAGTTCGACGTTGGAACACTGGAGATCGACCTTGAGGATGGCACGGATGCCGAGTGGCACCATTAGCGGGGATTTTGTTCAACGGATAGAGTGGACCACGCTGAACATTCCCTTCGGTTATTGATGGAAGCGTTCCACCATTCGATTCGCGACTGAGCGGTAAATCTTTGTGCGGGAGCGGTGCCGTCCTAAGGTATGCAGCATTTTCGCGAAACGACTACTTTCAAACGGCGGATCACGGTTGGTTTACACAATGTGACTGGCGGCGTTCATCCGAATTGTGTATGAACCTAACCACTGCCGGTTACTGGCTCCCAATGGGCCAAGAACTCTGTGTTCTGCCCAGCTAACCTGTAGACCGGATCATTTTTTGAACCGAAGGCTCCGGGTGGGGTCCCTCAAGCCAACCCTTCTTTTCTGCCTGGGCAATACAGAATTATCCAGACCTCGCAGTTATAAACTCAGACGTTCGCCATGTCTTTCGTCAAAACTAATCTACCGGAGCTGCAAACCAGTTCGACTCGTTCTCCCCTTTTTTGTCAACTAACTTGGTGACCCCCAATTCCATTAACCGCACGCAGCGGAGGTAATAACCAGAATAATGACATGTCAGACTATAGTTTGTTTGTGTGAAGGACACTAGCCTCTAATGTAAGCCTGCTACCTTCACTGTTTAAACAATTGTACAAATCCGTCAGCAGACAGCTCTTTCACGTACTCTGGACCCCTTAGCCATCAATTTCTGGTGTCTTGCTGAAGCACTGCTCAAGGATTCCAGAGCAACGCCACAACTTTGATTTCCGTCAGCTGCTTTGCCATGCCGTTGTAATGCGCTCTTGTTTGGAGACCCTCCGGGTCGGGCCAATGGTCAAGTCGGTGATGGAATAAACCCCAAACGCATAAGCAGGAAGGGTGCTGCTTGACTGGATTCCCGTCAACAGTCGCCTTTGCGCTGTACGGTTAAGGTATTGAGAGGCGCACATCGCAAACGTTTTCTTTTTAATGTTGCGGCATTTTCCCCGTAGACTGTAGTCCAGGCGTAATCATCGGGCTTCATCGCCAACTTACTAGCCTTCTGCACACCACATGACGCACAGACATTGCAATGCCGGCTGAAGTAGACAGTTTAAGTGCTGAGGAGCGTGGGTGTTGGCTCGCACTCTTACGACACTCGTCGAACAGACAACGGTGAACTTTGTTGCACCTCTGCGCTGAAATCGGTCTCTCTCTGGCAAGTGATAACTTTCGACGTTCTGAGCTTTAATGCGTCACCTAGCGGACTGCATCACCGAGTCAATCGTGGGTACAGAGTATCCACATAACCGTCAGCTATCGATGTTGTGGTCGTTTCCAAGACTGCAAGTCAATCAGGAGCACCTGTGTGGTTTTTGGTCGTGCACTGTTGGGTACTAAATTCTCTTTGCATTTTAGTAGGAGGCTACGTCACCGTCAACCACAAATTGATGCATTCAAATTAACAGGAACGCAAGCGCTTTACGCTTATCATTCTGCACTTGCTTCTAGTTTAGGTCCTCACCCTTCAGAGGACATTGAAACACATCGAGCAGATATGTGGCATGCGGTGCATATATGTGACACTTCTTCGTGCTGTATTGATACTCGTTCAGCTACCAACCGCTGGGTATTTATGCGACCACCGGAACTTCTCGACGGTCGCCGGAATATCCTATCCAGCAGTGAATGTAACTAGGTCAGCAAGGTTACTCGCCTGGGGCATTGGAAGCAACTATGGAAGAATCGCGATGCCTGGTGGGAATAACGGGCTAACGAGATGGAACGAGATACTGTTGCTGGGACCTCTGGGAAACTTTGTCATCTCATTCATGCAACTCGTAGGAGGGTACAGGATGTGAGCGAGGTAATCTGAAAACCTACTGGTGGGGTTATCTGTAACACACAATAACGATAAGCTGAGCACTTCCAGCAGCATTTCAACTGGCCACTCGCAACATTATTTACGCTTTCGGGCTCTGTTATGCCCATTGGTATGTTGACACTTTCCACCCATCGGAAACAGAGGTCTGTCTCGAAGTCAAGTTTTTGAACGCCGCAGGGCCCCCTACAAGTTTAACTTCCTGATACCCTTTTTGAATATGAAGGTCCAGTCTTAGAGAGCTGACGGCTTCGCTGCAGGAGCTGTGGATCAATATAGGTGTTTCAAACGACTGGGATGGGGTCAACACAAGCCCTATTTTCAAAAAGGACTCACGCACGCCGTGTTCAAATCACAGAGCGTTTAGCCTGATTCCTATCGACTCGAAATTGCTCACAGCTATTGTACTTTATAGACTGAGCAAAGCTGTCGGAGAACATCCATGAGAAGCATGCGGGGTTTTGCATTGGCCCTGGCTGCACTGATAACATCTTCGCACTTCGATAGATACTTGAACCCCGCCATTCTTTCAGGCGACCATCAGCTGTGTTATTGGACACCAATGGGACCTTCGGTTCAGTTAACAGAGTCAAACTCTAGTACGAAGTATCAAGAAGTGGACTACCTGGGAGGTACGTTAACAGCCTGGAGGCAATTTGCTGTCAGACGTTTGTTCGAGCTGAGTCTCATGGCAAAGTATTGATGACCTTTATTATCTCAAGTGAGGTGCGACAAGGTTGTCCGACCTTCTTCCTATTCAACTTTGTTTTGGACGAGCTTCTAGAATGTGTCCTAGCGAACTGCGAATATGATGGTTCGACACACCCCCAATCTGTGAAGTCTCAGGGGAGCTTATGACGTACTAGATTAGAGGCATCAATCCGTAAGTTTGCTATGTTCAAGTTGATGTTGCAAGATTGGCAAGATTGGTGGTGAGCAGTTGGAAGTGTTCGAAGGGTTTATGTACCTTAGGAGTTGTGCTAGAACCAGTGAAATATTTGATGAGAGTTGGAGAAAGCACTTTTCCTCAAGAATTTGCCATATCAACCGAGGGAAATGGATTCTTCTACTTTGAGAATTCGAATGCCAGTTGTAGAGTCTGTTACCATTTCGATCTATTGTTACGTTAACTGTTATGTTCATTGTACATGTTAACTACTTGTCTATTGTTTGAATAAATACACACTTTGTCCTCGCGCGTTTCACCTTCTGCTCGCACGCGGTCGTGGTTATCGTAGACTAACCGTGACAACGTTCATTTATCTCGCTGAAGGAACCAAATCCGTTATTACTGCAATACGCAGCAGACTTGGTGTAGTGGAGTCAGTTGCGGACACCTACTGTGAGTTTTTGTACTTGCCTTGAGGTATTTCCCCCAACTCTCTGTTCCACTACACCGTCGTTGTCTCGACAATTCGAGTTTCGCGCTTCCTCCTGGTTGGTCCGATGGGTGGCCTAGGTGCAAGGCCGCCGAAATCGCGTAAACAAGGCCGCTGCAATCTACGGGAGCGCATTTCTTTTCGTACCCGCGGAACTCAAATTGGCACAGACTAAAAATGCACCGACTGACGTTGAGGCGCAATTTTCTCATTGGGCAATGGGCTATCCCAGATGGGTTGGAGAAAAGCACAAATAAATACGATTATATGCACATATAAGTGTACACACGAGTATGTATATACACGTATGGGTGTGCAAATAATTGTGTATAATAATGAATACGTATATGTAAGTATATATATACTTATATATATTTGTATAATTTTGTATAAATATAGATAAACACGTGTATATCCATACATAAACATATAGATATATATACATATATATATACGTATATTTATGTGCACGTGTACATGCATGTGCACAAAAATGAGTACAACGTGATATATGTATATATCACGTTTTACACACATCTATTTCGGAATGATATATATATGTATATAAACATATATATATATCATACTTATACAAATAAGCAAATACTTACATCTATATGTATATATACATATTATTACATATATATATATGTATATATATATATATAAATATGTATACATATATATATATATACGTATATATATACGTTTGAAAATAGACGCACACTGCCAACGGTCTGGTCTACCCACAGAGGAACCACTGAAGGAAGACTCAGCGAACCTCACTGGACTAACGGCAGCAAGCATCGCAAATCGGTTTGAAAATAGACGCACACTGCCAACGGTCTGGTCTACCCACAGAGGAACCACTGAAGGAAGACTCAGTGAACCTCAATTGACTAACGGCAATAACCACTGCGAAATAAAAACATGAGCATAGCTCGTGAAATCATGTCGTGAGTGGCCCTGAATAGGACCGTGGGTTCTTTCACATGACGCTCGAGAGCACCGTTTCTTCATAATCTTACCGGATGGTCAGGTGTTGTCCACGTTGTCGCAGTCTACGCATGTGTAGACGGGTTCAGACTCGCGGTAGTTGGCACAATAGTTGTGGTACCAACCGGAACACTGACTGCACTGTACCCAGTGCACGGTTTCGTTGTCCAGGTCCACGGGATCTTCTTTTTCGAAGCAAATTTGGCAAACGTTGATGTCTGCAGGCTTGGAGGCACGCTGCTTTTCATAAGTCTTCCTGACTTTTGTCTTGAACTGCAGTCTTACTGGTGGACGGCGTCTGTGTACCACACCTTGGGACATGCGTTGTAGGGAAGATGCTGCACGTAGGGATGTTTGAGTTGACTACCAAGCTTTTTCTGACCAACGGAACCCGTTTTCTACTAACCCTTTCGGGGGCGAAAGAAAAGGATTCATACCATTCGCTAGTGTTCTCCACTATTTTCTCCGGCCATAAGTTGTCAAACGACGCTGGGCCGCAAATCTGAACAACCTCCCTACCTGGGATTGAACAGTGCAATAATAGGTCAGGGTGGCTAGACAGTAACTCATCCATCGCGAAGAAGCGACATGTCTACTACTGTTGACAGCGCTCATACATCCTAAGGTAACGGCTATATCCTGGCAAATATCCTCAGCATCCCTTATTCTGTACGGACGAGAATTGGAAACAGGGACAGGCATACAAACAACTGGCTCATCACACTGGGAAACCGGGATTTCTGCTTCCTTAGCGGCTGGCAACAACCACCGATTTCCCGCAACTAAACTGGTAAGGGGTCTGTCGATCAAACGGAACACAGCAACAATATGACCACAGGGAATCATCCACTGAGATGTGAAGCAGCAGTCACATTTGGTTTCCCCTACAATGTCAACGTGGAAAATGCGCTTTTTGCTGCAGCGCACTTCCCACGTGCCTTTCGCATACCCGACGTCTACTATCTTGGTGCTGTTGTAATGCCTAAGGAAAACATCCCTGGCATATTGCGACAACGGTTTCAGAAGGACCGACAGAAATTCCCGGCCTACAGTCGGCTCAAACAACCTCATGCGCTCAGTGTTCAACCTACACTGGCGTTCATCAAACACACAGTTACAACGTTCTACAATATGCTGAAAAAATGCATACACGCTGGATCGTTCGGACACAGCACATTTGATGTGCTTGTTCTCGTTCTCAACACGGTTGGTCGTAAGATTACCGAACAAAACCGTGGACTTAAGAGTATGGGAGGCCCAACCCTCTTTATAAGGCAGCCAAGTACTTGAAAGATACTGGTATGCCTCATTACTGACAGACTTCACAGCCTGCAGCAAACTGTTAAATTGACCCCTGCTATCAGTGAACACCATATTGCGGGTCCACTGGTAAATACGGTTCTTCTGATATTCGCTTATGCCAACCAACTGGCGGAAACGCCGAGACACATCATGCAGTAAATGAAAACGGCAGAATACTATGGCACAATGCGGGAAGACTTCACCTATTGCCTTCATCTGTGCTGCTGAACGGTCAACAATGAAGGTGCGAACAGCAGACATACAAGGCACCATTTTAAGCAGGCTTTCGAGAACTATCCTATAACTGGCAGTGGTTTCGTTCGGCATAAGTGCGTAAAAAAACGTCACCCCAACTCCAGTTACGTCTACCAACATAGCATGCCATAGTATAAAGCCGCCATAATTTAACTGATGAGTTGCATCTCCTAGAATGACATCCCCATACTTGGGACACAGTTGGAATGTACCTTTCGGTACAAACATGACGAATCTTAACACTTTGTCCCGGAGTAGAAACCTATAGCTACCTTCCACTTTCAGTAAATCACGCAACTTCATAATTTCGTTGAGATCATCCAATTTGTTGTGCCTCGCACGTAGATTACATTAATCGTGCCGACGCATTCTAATCCCATACTTACGGTTCACGTACGTCCTCATTTCACGTGCACTCTTAAAATGGCTCATCATCTCACATACATGCAGTTCATCATCAACAGCCAGACGTCTATTCCTAGGATAAACGTTCGGCTTACCAACCTGAACGTCGTGTGAGTGCACCAAGTTTGACTTCTCGATTTGATATCCATCGGTGCGATAATGGATGACCCAGGAGGCCTGACATATGTAATATGCAAAGCTACAATTTACCGTGACAATTGATTAAATAAACGTTACCGTTTGGAGGGCTTCGTTCGCCGTGAACAGTGTACGCACTTGTACACCGCACTTCCATACGGGCAGCCTGGCGGCAGGTCTATTCCTCTATGCTTCTTGGCACTTGCAGTTGTCTGCGAAGTGTTAATGAAAAAGCTTGTACAAGTTACCCGTTGAAATCTGCACAAGTCTTTAACATACTCCTCGAACTTTCGGCACTTCATCTTGAATATCCTTCTGAATGTGCTCTCATCGTTTACCGCCATGCTGATTCAACGTACGGAAGTGATTTACCAATAATGGACCATTTAAACACTTTTACGTTCAATGTTATGATATATGATGTTTTTCAGATCTCAATTGGAAAGATCACTTGTACCATTTTACTAAAACTTCAGGTCACATTCATGCTATCAGAGTTTTCCAGTTTTTCGTGTACGAAAGCGCATTTTCTTTCGTACCCGCGAAACTCAAATTGGCATGGACTATGTAACATGCAGGCCAGCCGACTCTACTCTGGATGCCCGTGACTTCGCGGACCAAACTTCGGGCAACGTAGACGCACCAGGGGACAACGCTCTTCCGAAGTAGGGGTTCAAACAACAGTTCTGAAAAGAGAAACAATACAAACAAACATGAGCCGAAGGCCCAGTAAGCCATGCACACGACTTACACAAACGTAAGCTAAGACGGCACCGACAACACAGCAGCACGCCCCGTTACACAACTCAAATTCAATCCGTGCGCGCTCGCTGGTTTCGGTTGCGCGTTACAGACTAAAAATGCACCGACTGACCTTGAGGCGCAATTTTCTCATTGGGCAATGGGCTATCCCAGAGGGGTTGGAGAAAAGCACAAATAAATACGATTATATGCACATATAAGTGCTTTGCCTCTGGGCCGAGCAGACTTTTGAGGACCGTCTCCTCCTTCTTTGTTTAGGGTTCAAAGTTGCAGTTGTTGGGTCCGGGTATTTGTGTTCTGATTGTCTGACCAAATCGTTGGCGTCACCATTTGCCCAACTGTTCAATCTCACATTAGAAACATGGATAGGGGTGGGAGACTGGAAAGAAGCCATTATAATTCCCATATTCAAAGATGGCAACCGATCAGATGTTGAAAATTACCGACCAGTTAGGCTGACTAGTGTTGTCAGCAAACTTTTCGAACGAATATTAATATTAATTAATATGTAAGATATAAATATATTAGTTAATATTAAATAATATCAACATTAATAATACAGATCCTCTCTCGTAATTACGAGAGAAACTGGATAAAGAAGAATTCTCCACTTAAGTGGTCGAGGCGTGCTATCTGGACTTTTAGGAAGCCTTCGATTCTGTCAACCATGGTTTCCAGCATAGAAGCGATTTCAGCGATTGATACACGGGTTCGAGGCACCGGCCCAAGGTTCCCGGATCCAGTCGGTTTTCCTTGCTCAGTGTCAGCGGGCTTCTGTTGATCTGAAAGGCGATCATTGAAAACAGGGTGTAGTGTAGCGACCCAATTTGTAGAGTTCAGAAGGGCTATGGCCGATCAATTACGAACAACGCAACGAGTAGACGAGAAATATATTGTCGACACGTAAAATCGACGAGAGCGAGCAAAGAGCGAGATGAAACGTCAACACAGCAAAACGTCACGCGAGCAGGCACCGGAGCAGAAACGTTCGAGTGCGCGGGTGGTCTGTCGGTAACCATACTCGTTCAACCAAACGTTTAAGCGCATACAAAATGTAGGGGAAGGGAGAGAGTAAAAATGCTAACTGTAACTTCAACGCAGTTAGCCATAAACAAAAAGGGTCGCTACAGTAGCACCGCTCTTGGAGATTACAGTGAATGCCAAGATCAGAGAAAGATTATTCGCATAATGCAATTTTAGATAAATGAGAATGAAGCAGAGCTTTAAAATGATCCCTATAAGCGCTGCTGACGACCTCAGAAGGAAGGCTGTTCCAATAGTTAATAACCCTGTAAGAAAAGAACTGCTACCTATGCACAGGCTTCTATGCTGGAAACCTCGAGAAGCTGGAATCTCCGCTAGAATGTGCAGGTGGATGCAGGCGTTTCTAGTTTGAAGGTCGTGCAGAGTGGGAGTGAGAGGAGTACTATCGGACAGAGGTTCTCCGTTAAGTGGAGTTCCTCAGGGATCAATCCTCGCCCCTCTGCTTTTGCTGGTATACATAAACGACCTGACCAACGACTTAGTCTGCCCATGCTATCTGTATGCAGACGATATAAAGCTGGGCGAAAGTTCGTCGGACTCGACTGCCCTCCAAGGGGACATTCTGAAAATTTGCGAATGGACATTAAAGTGGGATTTACCGCCGAACGTTCTCAAAAGCCACCCTCGCCAAAGCTCTCCAGGCAACGCCCAGGTATTCAAGGGATGTACATGGACAGACAGTTGAACTAACAACTAAGCAGCAAACAAGAAACTTGGGTATCCAAGTCATTAGTACGTTTACTCCATGTGCACAGTGTACCGCAGCCCCGACAGAAGCGCGGCGGGCGTTATATCGACTGAAATCAGCGATCGCTAACCCTTGTCCAGCGGTTTTCATTCCACTGTACTCGGCTACAGTTCGCCCCCACTTGGAATATTGTGTCCAAGCTTGGTCACCATATCTCCAAAAGGACCTAACCGCCCTCGAAAAAGTACAAAAGCTCGCCACACTTCCGGTATGGGGCATGAAGGGTCTAAGCTACCAAGACCGACTAACTTCGTTGAACTTATTTCCGCTCAAACTCAGGCGGGTAAGAGGAGACCTTATTGAAATGTACAAAATTACCCACCACACTGGAGCAATTGTTCCAGGGGCTTAAGCCCCTTGGCAGGTTTGTTCGAGATGCGTCAGGACAGAGACTTAAGGGGTCATAGGTTCATAGTCAAGAGAGAAAAAGCACGATTGGCTGTCCGATATAACTTTTTCACTAACCGGGTAGTCAACTCGTCGAACAAATTGCTTGCAAAGATCGTTAAGGCCGCGAGCGTAGATATATTCAAAAGAGAGCTAGACAAATGTTGAAACAACCTTTTTCCTACTTTGTACTGATCGGAGAATGACTTGTCTCTGCTGTTTAGAGCAGCCAAGTTTTGATACTACTTCTTTTCTTGTCCCTACCCTTAGACCACCACGGAACACATCAGGGGAAAACGCAGTCTGGTCAATCTCCGGGTCACACCAGTCAAGCATCAGGACGTCAACAGGTGCAGGCCTTCACCAAGTCCTGGATTTGAAATTTGTCGTGTCGTTTGCAATATCGTTTCGTTTCGTTCGTGGTCGAGGTGCTGCTCGCGCTCTTTTTGTCCGTTCTTGCCTTCCTGTTTCAGGGGGTCGTAACAATTAGATCACTAATCACATAGGAGGGGCCCTGATGACGTTTACCAATTTGTTGGAACTGATCCAACAAAATACAACCCTGTCAGGTAGCACTATCGACAATCGATCGACAGTGAAAAGCCAAGTCTCAGCGCGTTGACTTCGTATATTATTACCGACCCTGGAAAATAGAGAGTACAGAGAGGCGCGTCAAGCTAGCGAGGCACGGAGCGAGTTGTGTGTTAGCCCCGGGACGGATGTTACCAAATGGGTAGCTTGACTAAAACAAAAGTAGGTACAAAATCAAAATCATAGAAAATGTACAGATGAATGCGACTATCAAAATATCATTTATTATAGTCGCTACATAGCTCTCCCCCAGAAGGCTAGTAAGTATTACACAGGCCTTCGTTATTGCAGCGAGGGAGGGAAAATCACATATCACGTTTTTTTAGAATGATCACAGTTACAAGGTGATACACGCAAAGAATGATTGCACGTGATAGGGAGTGTCAAAGTTCGGGGGTGGAGGAGGGTCGGTCCAAAACATTTGCTGCGCTGCTATGGTTTAATTATTTGTGTTATTTAGTCTTCGGTGCGTTTCTTGTCTATCGCAGCGGGCTGCCCAACCCTAAAAACTCTTGAGAGAAAAGGGGGGTAGGTTTGTCCAGTGCTGTACGATAGGTCTATGGGAGTTGTCTCTCCACGCACCATATCCGAATCGTCTGGAAGAGAGAAAACAAGGTGAAGTACCCGCAGGACAGGCGGAAAAGGATAACTCACCGTGTAAACGTATCCGGTGGACTAAATAATTTCACAGTCGGAGTTTCGTGGACACTACAACTTCGAGTGTCACTGCCTTTGGTTCCCTTCTTCTTTGTTATCCTGTCTACAGTTGATAGACTCAAAAAAGAAAAAGATTAGTAGGCGAATAGACCTGGTCCAGAACCATGCTAAGGAATAGTACGTGGTGTTTAAACTGACAGGTATCCTTAGGCAGGTCGTGCGAGTGGATGCCAGGTGGACTGAAATGAAACAGATAGCGTAGGTTTGGCGCTGTTAGTGTTATCCGCGCAACCGCTCAGCGTGAAATGCTGTTGGCCTAGAGATATCCATGGTCTGCACAGACAAGGTGGATTATTCCTTGCAAAAGTGCGCAAACAATCTCATATGGCTTAACAAAGCTTTTGACACGGTGTTGCGAAAACAAATTAGCGCTGGACGAACAATCAGGAGTGACCGTGCAGTGAGGACATTAATGCTAGTCGTGTTCCCCTTGCAGTACCTGCGTTAGGTAGTGCTTACGACGTTGCAGGGTCCGATGCCGGCTGAAATGTGCCATGGCCGAAACTGCACTCGCGTGAATGAGCGACAGAGGTGTTCTCTGGGTCGGTCCTGAATGTTGAGAATTCCTGATCTCGTGCGGGAATAACCTACCGAGAAATGGTGTTGTGGCAAGCGTTAGTGGTTCGAGCCGTGAGGACGTTTAATCCGAGGTGTTTACCGTGCTGCTTACGACTGTAAGAGCTACACCGTTGGAAAGATGTCCGATAGATGGCCAATGAAACCAGAGCTGCCAGATTGGTTGACCCGTGAATATCAAACTAGGTCAGATGCTGGGTGTGCGTCGCCTTGATGAGGCGTAGATGCAGGGTTTGTGCACCGTTTGGCTGCAGTCAGCTTTTGACTGCGGTATATGGTGCCTGGATGATATACTAGGTCAAAGACATAGAGAACGGCTTGAAGAAAGTTCAAGCCGCGTCGCGAAGCAGCGATTTCTGCTCCTAGAGCCTCAATGTCTGATAGACCACCTTGTCGGGACCCACATGCGCCTACTTTAGAACGTTTAGTAGATTGCGGTACATTCAAGCAATCTAGTTGCTGAAAAGGCTCCATTACTTGATCAGCCATGTTTGCTGTCTCGGCAAGAGTTTGTGAACGTGCAACGGAGGGCTACGTCTGTGTGAGAGTTGCCGATGATTTGTTGCGTTTGCGCTAGCGGCGTTGTAGGGCGTTTGTCAACTAGCTTGAGGTCGTGGAAAATTTTCTGTACTCGGGTCTTGTCGGTTAACAACTGCTCCTGTTTTATAAAAGGTCTCGTACTTGAGCTATACGGTTGGTTCACTATAACATCGTGAAGTTGTGAGGTAACTTCGCTCGGAAACCTAACCACTGGCAGAACCCTGTTTGATCAGACGAAATTCCGTTGTTGAAAAATTCTGGTTGTAAGTAATCAAACCAGAGAGTCATTTTCAAGGAACTGAGGGACCGCTAGAACATTAGTGCCAACGCGGAGGCTGTCAACGTGCTTAGGTAGTACTTCGGACAGAGGGCAGTGCTTACGCGGTTCAGATATCAATAACAACTAATTAAGCTGAATTGAGGAAATATATAAATGCCGGACGTATACACGAACAGAGAAAAACAACTGATTACGTGTACGTCAATAAAGACAGTATACATGCAAGTATGCAAAGGAACGAACTCACCAAGACGCAAGAGACGACTGTAGCGGAACGTTCGAAATTTTCGGGCTCACCAATTGTTGGAACTGATCCAACAAAATACAACCCTGTCAGTTAGCACTATCGACAATCGATCGACAGTGAAAAGCCAAGTCTCAGCGCGTTGACTTCGTATATTATTACCGACCCTGGAAAATAGAGAGTACAGAGAGGCGCGTCAAGCTAGCGAGGCACGGAGCGAGTTGTGTGTTAGCCCCGGGACGGATGTTACAAAATGTGTAGCTTGACTAAAACAAAAGTAGGTACAAAATCAAAATCATAGAAAATGTACAGATGAATGCGACTATCAAAATATCATTTATTATAGTCGCTACAAACTTACGCCGTGTGTGGTGTCGACCTGATCTCAGTCTTCCTGTGAAAGGCCGAGTTTACAATGCCACTGTAGAGGAGCTCTTGTTGTGTGGCTGCGAAACCTGGTCCATTTGTACGGAGGATGTTCACAAAATATCCGTCTTCGACCACCACTGTCTTCGAAGCATTATCGGCGTGTGATGGGAACACTGCCAACACTGGTGAATTTTGCCGACGTGTCTTCGGAACGGATAAACTCTGCTGGGCCTTAGGCGTATTGATTTTGTCTCACAGGCTCCGTTGGCTTGGTCACATCCTGCGAATTCCAACTCGCTGCCTGTCACATCGTGCCTTATTTACGACTGATGGTTTAGGCTGGAAGCGACAATCTGTTAGTCAAATCATGACTTGGAATCGGGGTATGAAGGGATTTACTTTGTGGCTTGCTTCGGTCGTGCGCTCCTGTCTCCTGGCTGGGGTCGGGGAACAATGAACAACTTTGGTTGAGGACGCTGTCTGGTACGACGAGGAAGGGAATTCAATGGCGTTCGTTTTACTAGTACGTGTGCATCGTTGTAACCTCGTATTCTTGATCTCCCCCTACATTTGTTGCCTCCGTCTTATGCAGTACCCTTTTTTTCTTATATTGTGACACTGTCATACCTTGTTTTTTACGTGTCATGTGTATAACTACATACAGAGGACAAGAAATTGCGAATTGCCCACATCAGCGTGTGTAGTATGTGGAACGAATACGAATAATTTCGAGCAAAAACCGATGTTTATTATTTCATAGCAATAACCAAGACTTGACTCATGTCAGAGGGGAACGCGTTAAGCATCTTCCCTGCAAGCTACTGTGCTTGTCACGCTGATCGGCGAAATGAAAGACTGGGAGGAGGTAGTTTATTGTTGATGACGGATCTGTTTGAACAAAAGCTGGGTGTGGAACTAAATACGACTAACACTTAGATAGTTCTGCTCTGCAAGAGCAGTACTAGCGACTATGGTAGTGAAATGCACATACCGCAACCCACTGACGACAGCCGAGGAAGATGTCATGTTGGTGGACTTTCTTACCGAACTCACAACCTAAACCACTAGCATCCTCTTTCTTGACGATCTCAATGTCCCGATTATCGACTGGGCGGTGGAAATTTCAGTTGAAGATATGTTTCTGAAGTTTCTTCAAGCAAAGCTTCTAATCCAACTTCTAAACCGGCCTAACAGGTTGGAACTGGGTAGACGCCGGGAGCATTGAACCTAGTTAGCACCAGGTATTTAGATGATTTGACTAATTAAGCGATTGGTGCCCTTCTTTGTAAAAGTAGGTGGTGTGTTCAAGCCTCAAAAGAAAAGGCGTAGGTTGTACTATAACATGAGACCGTGATTTAAAAAACAATGCGGGCCTCATGCATTGGGGGTCTAGAGCAGAGATGATTGATATAGGATATTCCTGGAATTTGATCAGGGGTAATTTCCCGAATCTGACTGACGTATGTGCACCAACGCGTTGATTATAGCGGCAGTGAACATCTTCATGAGGGAGACAAGTGGATGCGGCCCAGGCCAAAAAGCAAGCCGCCAGGAAAGGGCTCAAACTTGCTCGTGGACGCCACGGTTACCTAGGCTGCAGAATGGCCCAGACACCCTTCTCTGGTTGTTTGAAAGGCGCGCACCACTGGCACTGGGAACACCCTGCAATTGTCTATTAATTCAGACCAGCCTGTGTTGGCGGTTGTATTCATAACCGTGAGGATATGAGAGAGAAGTTAATCAAGTTGAATGTCCACAAGGCGGCGAGCCCAGATGGTGTACATCCGACTTTATTGAGGTCGCGAACACACTAAACTCGTACAAGAAAAGATCCTCCTCAGAGCCCCCTGGAACAAAATCTTATTTGGGCATATGAGACGATTGAGAAAGAACAAACCTCCAGCTCTTTGCGACTGTTTTACAGGGAGACTTCATCTGACTCCCTAGTTTTGACCGAGTTATTTAGGGAGTACTACTAGCCAGTCTACAACGTCGCACCACCGAGCTTGCATCTTGTCCTACCGTTACAGAAATTCAGGTAACCACTCGTTACCACTGTGTTTCCTGTGCTAGGTGTTGAAGACTTTTTATTCAAAGTTAATTCATACAGTGTAATGGGTCCTGACAAGATGCTTCCCAGAATACTCGACCAAGCAGCTGCTAGCTTGGGTCATGCATAACAAACATGCTTAGTTCCATGAATAGTCTGATGGAAGCGATCAAGCGCTGGTCGCACGATTGGAGTCTCCCACTAAATGACAATAACTGTGTTCACATGTCACTCGGTGTTGACTCTGGTAGTGCCTTCATGATTCATAGTGCGTTTAGCACAGTAGATATGAGAATCGATCTGGAAAATAATCTGGGCATCTGGTTGTCGTGTATCACCATGAGATGGCGGCAAAAAGGGGGTTCGTCGCTCGTAGGTTGGTTAGACGCACTTTACCCCGCATAGACAAAAAAGCATTTCGAACGTCTTACGGGGTTTATATAAGAGCGCTTATCGAGTATGCGAATCAGTTCGTGTATATGGTTGGGGGCATCCGATTCGGATTAGCCTGTCACAGTGACCGAAGCCAAAGGACGCCTGCGCTTATCCATCACTGCAATTGGCTTGCGCTGCACCAATTGCAGTTCCACCAACACACCACATATCCAGTGTAAACCCGAAGGAATAAGACCGGGAGGTGTGCCAGTGGGGCCTTTCTGTCCAGCCGGCCAATGCTGGTTAGCCANGCCCTCCGGATCAAAACAGCGAATGACGACGGCCGGCGAGGACATAAGGGGAAGCTTTTCAAGCTTCGTTCCCGGACCTTCCTTGGGCAGCTGTTCTTTTCTTATAGGGTCATTAACTATTAGAACAGCCTTCCGTCTGAAGTCGTCAGCAGCGCTTCTAGAGATCGTTTTAAAGCTTTGCTTGCCTCTCATTTGTCTAAAATTTTATGCGAGTAATCTTACTGTGCTCTTGGTATTAACCGTAATCCCCAAGAGCGGTGGTACACCCTGTTTTCAATGATCATCTCTCAGATCAACGGACGCCCGCTGACACTGAGCAAGAAAAACCCACCGAATCCGGGATCCTTGGGCCTTTGCCTCGAACCCGTGTATCAGTCGCCGAATCGCTGAATCGTAGGCCACTAGCTGATTTCTTAGTGGGTCCCCTAGATCGTTTCTTTTAGCTTGTCTTTGGAAAGAACTGAATTACCGCAGGGTTGGAAGGTGATTGCGGCTACTCCTACATTTAAAAGGGGAAACAGGAGGGACCCCACGAATCGCGCGCTTGTCTTACTGAAGCTGATAAGAAGGATGCTCAGTGACAAGATTACCGACCATATCACTAAGCACGGGCCCAGAAGTGTTGGATTTGTGAAGAAACGGTCCTGTCTAGCACATTTACTCTGGTTTCTTGATGAAATCAGCAAGAGGTTGTGTAGGTGGGAAGAGGTAGAAGCCTGCTACTTACACCTGAGAAAGGCATTTGACTCCGGTGGAAACGTTTTTTTTCTAAAGAAGCTTGAGGCGCCCAACCTATCCGTAGAGATTTTGAATTGCACAAGGACTTGCTTCCAAGGTCGAAAGTACTGCTCTCAAGTAGAAGGTGTTCAGTCAGTTTCAATGGTTGTGAGGATTGGAGTTCCACGAGGAGCTGTTGTAGAACCTTCATTATTTCTGATCTATCTAAGTGGCCATGCAGGAAGATCTAGATAGAATCTACCCGTGGGCAGTAACATGTGAACTACCACTGTCCGTGAACAAATACAAACAACTGTTAGAAGCGGAAGCAGAAGCCTTCCCCTAGACACGTGGGAGAGCTGGGAATTTCTGTAGTGGTCCAGCGAACATCAGAAATAAGAGATTTGAAGATACAGTTGTGGGTAAGCCTCAAACATCCCATCCAAATCACAGCTGCTGCCCGAAAGGCCAACAGTACACTATTTCTGTTTAAGAAGACTGACTTTTCGGGGGTCAAAGGTCTTAGTATTTCTGTTTAAGACGTATGCGCGGCAGACGCGCGTGCAGACCTGGAGCCCGTAAATTGTTCGGGATGCAAAAGTGTTAGAAAAATTGCAACACTGATTTACAAAGTTGTTTGTGAAACTCAAGGGTATGGACCATCAAATCAGGCTTGGATATCTGGATTTATTCTCCTTAAAGAGAAGACGCAAACATGAGGACTTGATTGAAGTCTTTAAATCGCAAAATGATTCGGCTGATACTGGTGAGCGGCTACTTACCCGCGATGACGACCTAGCGCTCCGAAGGCATAATTGGAAACTCGTGAAATCAATTTGCAGACGAAGCCTTTAAGCTCATATCTTTCCTTGTAGAACCGTGAACCCTTGAAATAAGTTGACATTGGAAGTGGTGCTAGCCACGTCAACGAACGATTTCGAGTACAGGCTTGGTGAATGCTAGTCACTAGTGTTTCGCGACTTATTCTGAAAACTTAAATGGACTGTACGTTCTACTCTCCTTTTCTGTTGTCAGTTTCTGTCCCTCCTATTTTCCCTTCTTTCATATATTCACTGATCCTTTACGAAATGTTTTATCTGCCTTTGTTTCTGTTGATGCACCCAGACAACCAGTCTGGAAGAGGCAAGGTAGCACCAGCAGCTGCAGTGACCCTACATACCGGTGTGATAAATGTGCAACATTAGTCAGCGATTCTCCTGACCACGGTCTCCTAGGATGGTTTTTTCGTGGAATGAAGTGAAGTTTTGCCTTCTACAGTTGTTGCAGCACAGTGGAATTCATGGGGCTCACAAATGCAAAAGGCTGAACGGCCCCTGGCAATTATCGCAAGTCATGTGACCTGACTTGACCTGGTGTGGTGGTTTGTCTGTAGTCAATAGACGTCCTCTTTTTGTTTGTTGTTCATAGTATCTAATACTTGAACACACCATGGATAAACGGAAGACCCAGTCATTCTGTCAGTCGGCAGTTTAACTACTAATTGAGTAAAACTGTCTTTGTTCGATAAGTACTGTCAAGGTTTCACTGCGATAGGTTTGCAATTGAGTATTAGATTTCCAAATGGAGAAGGTGTTTCGACCTGAGCAACCAACAGGCTACGGTAAAACAGGAGGTTATCGCTGTGGAAGGATACTGCAACTTTCGAATGTGACTTGTGGATGTCGTGTTCCAGCAAAACGTTCACACATGGGTCAGGGAGGGTAGACAGTTTGTCTTGAGGATGGCGATGATTCTCGTATTAAATGCTGACAAATCAACAGGTTTGAGTGCGATTTAACAGTCAGTTAGAAGCCACAATGACCTTATTAAATGATCTTTCCGCTTGCCTTTTGTCCCTTCTCATCACCACATTAAAGAGGAGCTTCACAAGATATCCAGTATCCACAGTTGTTTACCGTGGGTTCCGCGGTAGCGTTCATTGAGCAATTGGACATCGCTCCAACGGTCGCTTAAGAGACTTAGTGATGTTATTTGTTTTGAAGACGTTTTACAGCGGCAGGAGTTCTGAAAATTACTTTTCCCCCTCATTTTTAGACTACCTCCTTTTCTATACAAGGTTGTCTGCAATTAACACGGAAACTACATGTGCCATTTCCGGCGACGGCTTTTGTTTTCAGATTACAGAGGTGGATGAATAGCATTACGGATTTGCGTAGATTCTTCAGCGGACGCTACAGAAGTAGAAGAGTCTGCATGATGTGTTTGACTGCTGATTGACTATTTATGAAATGCGAGCTTGATTATGAGCAGGTTCAATTTCGAGTTATTTGTTTTCTGAGAGTCACTGACGTATGTTTTTTACACTGCAAACCGCTGATAAGAGTGTTCCAGATGACGACTCCACGATATTTTTCGGCGGCGACGGACTTGTAGTTGTTGTCCTTTGCTAATAATGCCAATTTTGGAAAGTGTTCATCGAGAGATTGGCTGGGTTTTTGTTTTTACGTTTACAGGAGACGACGAGAGAGTTAGTCTAAGTTTTATATAGGTCGCTTCGAGAGTTAATATGGCTTATCCAAAGGTGGCGCACGTGGTAACATGCTCATTTGCGGACGGAGATAAGTAGCTAGTTTGAGTATCTAGTTCGTTGAATTTGGGTGGATCCATAGCAGCACTGAGGTTTGCAGATGTTCTGCACTACTGAGACCATTGTCTGGATCAAAGTCAATCCGACCAGACTGTAAGAATCACTCCATCTCGGTTGGATTTTAGGACGAATAAATTACAATAAGATTGAACTAACATTACAATTCAGTTACGCTAAGGAAAAGAGGTGAGGCCCGTAGGAAAAGCTCTGTTCTTCCTACAATTAAATCATCATCATCATCATCATCATCATCATCATCATCATCATCATCATCATAGACAGCAATACATTATTGGTTCACACTAATGCTTAACTGCCACACAACCATGAAGAAAAAGCAAACCCTATATAGGAAGGGAGAGAAGACAAAAAGAAGGGGACGGGAAGGGACCTAACTACTGAAGATACTTACGTCTATATATTCAAACATTCAACTTTAAGGTGCCGACATCTTGCAAACAAACAACCGAGCTGCAAGTGAGAGTAAGGCGTCATCAGCAAGACAGGTTCCTTACGGCTTTCACTGCCCCGCGTCATTAAATGCACTCACTTCACAGACAGCTCGGCCAAACAACGACAAAATTCACGCCAGTGAGCTCGATTAGCCGTCATCTCACCTAGAGTCTTCAGCCGGTTGCGTTTCAGAAAGCTGACGACCTCGCAACATCAAAGGAAAATCGTACGGCCTCAGGGGATTCAGGCTCCTAGCCTTAAACTCACGTACCAGTCACTGAATCACTGAAAGTTCGCTGCAAAAGTGAATGTTAACTGTTATGTTCCAGTGGGTGCCTTCAAGAAATGGTGTATGGTTTTGAGATTGAAAGCTCAGATTCCTCGGAGTGGTCTGACTTTTCTTCCGACGTTACGCACCTGACAGCTGCTGTGGAAACTATGAACTTTGTGAGAGCCGTTGTAACATTGCCACTTTCAACTATATCTCGCGACACACATAAATGGTTATTCTATCTTTTAATGCTTTTCATAATAACAACTTGCCACTAGTTTTTTGTCGCAAAAATCGAATGTGCTGTAAACCTTGTTTTGTTCCGGTGGACTTTCTAGAAGATGAATTATGCACGAAGGTTAGAACAGTCGTGGTGAAATTATACGACCACTCTCTGTCGTGTAATTCTACAAGGGTTCAACACGATGTGCTTCTGTCAATTTCATTTTACCTCTTGAGTACATCGATTAAGTGTACTTTTGACTGGGGCTGCAGTACGTCGGAATTTGAACTCCTCCGTGTTTGTTTGAAAGGAACTTCCAATTTGGTTGTTGAGCTATACATCTTGCTACCTTCGTATACTTCGCGAGCCAACAAGCTTCATAGATTCCCTACAGAACTGAAATCTTGGCTGCTAGCTGACCAAACTTATGTGTCAGTCCCTCAGAGTAGCCATGCCCTGCCGTTAATTTATGAACGATTCCAAGTGGTATCCTGCCGAGAATTGCGATCCTTTAACAATTTGCCCGTTGCATCAAGACTAAATCTTGGCGCGATGTGGCGGCTTACGCATCTTGATGGTCTATTTTGTCATTTTTTAGACCCACTTTAATAGTTTTTGTTGGCGCAGAAGCCACGTGTAATCAGAGCGTGAAGACACCGATAAAAATGCGTGTGTAACACGTAAATGGCAGTGTACCAAATATAGGTGAATAACAAACTGGACGAAATATGTCAATGGATCAAAATACTGGTAAGGCAGTAGAGGTGATTTTGACTTGTAAATCACCGTTGGAAACCGTGGAGGCTTGCGGGACGTGACGGATGGATGGGTTGATGTGAGAATAGTTCTTGGCTTATGATTCCTTTGATGGGTGAAGCTGTACAGGTCTTGGAGTCAACACTCCTCTCTCGTTACTACTGTGTGCCGCTTGGCTCGTGTGGCGGAGTTAGAGCATCACTGTTTCGTTGCAGATCTGTAATATCGTGAACACATGTAAGGAAACCCGGTGGCTTTTGGTTTGACAATGTTCGTGACCATTGGCTATCCAGAACCGTGGACAGGATAGTGTGTGTATTCCGGGGAGGGGATGCCAGAGAGCATGGCCCGGATACTGGCTGTGTTGGACTAGCTGGATATGCCAACCTTGTCGGGTTTACGGCTGTTTATCTAAGTCACGGGATGTAGGATAGAAGGTCATAACATGTCAGACCGCTATGAGGTAGCAAATACGTCGTGTTAACGCGGTTGTCACAGTGGACATGGGCGTGACGAGGTCAACAGGTTGATTCTCGAAAATGTGTCACCCATAAGTGTCAAGTCAAGAAGACATACAGTTCTCTTCTAGGTTATTCCGTGTAATGGTTCCAGTGAGCGGCGATCGGAGCTCACTACCTTCTGGTCAGGTTCCTGACCGCTGTGAGCAAGTGAATAATCTGTTGCGTAAACGCAGAGTGAATCGTCATCATCATCATAGACAGAAATACATCAGTGGTTCCCGCAGATGCTTACCTACTGCACAATCGTGAAGAAGAAAGCAAACCCTGTACAGGAAGATATTTAACATGGGGAGGGGAAGGGACCTAATTACCAAGAGCAACTACGTCCATATTCAAACATTCAACATCAAGATGCCGGCACATTGCAAACCAACAACCAGGCTGTTGGCGAAAGTAACGCGTCATCACCAAGATGATATCTCTACGGCTTTCGTTGCCCCGCGTCATTAAGTGCACTTACTTCAGAGACAACTCAGCCGAACAACAGCTTTGAAGCCACTGAATCCGATTAGCCTTAATCTCACCTAACGTCTCCAGCCACTGACTGAGTCGCGAGGTCTCTGGCCGGGAAGGTGAACTCGACTTACACTGGCCAACCCTTTGATGAACTACTTCACTCCTCTACACTAGATCATTATCTATCTACCTTGCACCTTGTGCCAGTCGACCGCAGCATTGGCAGAGAGTACTCGGTGTGGTAGACGACCAACTGGCATCCTTACTATATAGCCTAGCTATCTAAATCTGTGTACATTCGCTTGGCAGCCACTAACAAATATCCGTCCCTCTATCCTTTCGTTACCTATCGGTTGGTACCACGCGATTCGAGCACTGGTGCTGATGGTCAAATGCCTGAAGATCGTTTACGCATTCTATCCTGAGCGCCCAGAATTATGCCCTTCTGCCCCAAATTAGCTCTTACTGTCCTAGCCTCAGAGCGATACGCACCTTTGCTGCACTTTCTATGCATCCGCCGCGACCGCTGATGCAGCTTCTCAAGTATACAAACCGGTCAGCAACCTCTGTAATTTCATTGTTCAACATTAAATCTACGTAGTCACAACAGTCTTGTAGAAGCACTGCGTTTGGAGGTTGAAAGAAGCATCCCGAAGTACCTATCAGAGTGAGAAACAGCTTCTAGCATTGTTTGTACTGCTTAGAAGTTGTCAAGTAGCATCACCTTGTCGTCAGTGTAACCAAGATCAGTCAGTCTTCCACCATGCCGGAGGTCCACGTCGCCATCCTGTGAGTGCCGGAGGCAATCCTCCATGGTTTTGTCCATGACAACATTGAACAGAAATGCTGGATGAGCGAAAACCCACTATTGCTGATCCCTTTTCCGTTCTGTCCACTTTAGTTCTTAGGTTTTTCTCGACCCCCATTTCCCGTAATTGGCTTACGGACCCAACAACAGATATGGTTTGCCGTGCTAACACTGCTTCGGTGAGTTCGGTCCTTTATCATCCAACCCCCGACCTCGTAGTCTCTTGCTTAGACATAGAGTGCGAAACAGTATGCGTACACCCTGAAATGGATGGGTCGTCAGGCCTTTCATACAGACGTTAGACTCATTGCATGTCGGCGTCCACCACATTTCACCAGCCCCGGGCCCACCGCTACCGATAAGTCTGGGGTACATGTATTCTTCAGCACAACGGCCGAAGTCTCACTGGTAGGTTGTATCCCCGTTAGCAGCAGACCCCGTGTCATCCACTTGACATTTTGCATTAAAGCAAGCTCTAGTCGGCAGTTCTTCGGAAATATTTCCATTGTGTCTGCGTATGCTTCAACCGACTGTAGTGATTTCAGTACCAATGACTCAGATACTCAGATCTGACCGCTCTCCTCAGATCGGCACAGTTCCGTTGGGGACACTTCGGCTGGAGCTATGAACATCCAAGTCGACCAACTTGTTGAAGCCGATCCTCATCTAGATGGCAGTTGTAATCTGGCATCACATCACTTAGATAGTGGTGATCGGCCGTTGCAACTGTGCGCTGAGTACAGACTATTTTTGGTCCTCATGCACGTCATTGTTAAATTGATGCCCTCCTCCGAATCCTATCGGGTCTTAGATAAACCGCATAGCTGTTAGTTATGTGGCGGGGATCTATTCAGGACGTCAATCGCGGCAGCGCATACTTAGATTCAGACCATGTGTTTGTGCATTGCCGCCGTGTTCTTAATTCTGCTGGGGATCGGCTGGCTGTTGAGAAAAAATGGCTGTGCCACCGCTGAAGCATAATTAATAAACTAGGATAGGGAAAAAGTTCTTATCCCGAAGATCCTAATAACTCCTGAACCCACGTGACCCGCAGACCATTCATTGAAGCAAGTATTATGGCATTCAGCACTGCTGTTCGTAAGTTGAACAGACAGTGGATCTCGGCGAAGTCCCATTGGTTTTTAGATATTAGACGGAACATTCTTCTTAGCTGTTCATATAAAAAGTCTAACAGGGATATCCATAGGAAGCGAAGGCGTATCCTTATCGCCGATTGTGAGGCTTGGCTAATGAAGAAAGTCGAGAAAACGGAAACGGTTTGTGGTTTCAGGGAACATCAGCATGCTATTTAGGATTATCCATACTACTGATCCAAGACATTCATCTGCCAGTGGACCTATCAGGCAGGCATATCGCACACGCATTATTACTAAGTCTAGAAGGTTAGGCAGGTGGGAAATACACTTTGAGAGGCAATTTGGCTTAGCTCCTTATTTGCTGTAGCACTTTCACAACCGTACGCTTTTGTACTCTGGTCGGTAGATTTAGAACTGCCTACCAACACTAAGTTTCGCGATTGGATTTTGGCTCTTGAGTGTATTTGGGCTGCTAGCTCAGAAGACCTCATACTTACTGTTTTCAGAAGAAGTTGAGGCCCCAGTGGAGACATTGACTCAGTTGTTTCAAGTGGTGCGGACAATGGAAGGCATCCCTCTGTGCTAGGGTCACACGACAATTGTTCTCATATTCAAGAAAGGATTTTGGAACTTTTACGAAAACCATAGAGGATTTAGCTTGACTCACTGCAGCTCGGGAGGAGGACAGGAAAGAACAGACAGTTTCGTACTGGACAAGGTTGTATTGACCAAAACTTTTCCATTGCTAAATTCTAGAGCAGCGTCATAGGTCTGCTGGTCACTAATAATCTTCCTCGATCATAAAGTTGCGTTCGATGTAATAACTTTATGTACACTTTATTTCCATACTTCAGCTCAGATTAGGGTTCACGATGAATTGTCTAGCAGTCCCAGCATTAAGAACCGCGTATGTGAAATCTATCAGATTTAATTATTTCTGTTTGTTTTTTTCATAAGTTGACTAATGAAGCCCTGTCTGCGGCACCCGCAAGATGTTTCCATGGACCCCAACCTGGTTGAAGACCGGTTAATCTTAACTATGCTGACTGTAAGATGTTTCATGCGTCGTAGACAATGTTAGACAGTTTTGTTCTGAAATCTTATTTACAACCTCCAGTTAAAAAGTGCCTCCACATGACCGCTGTGATTACGTAGGTTTAATAATGAGGGCTTACCAGTCTGTTTTCAGGAACTTTGCATCAGAGGCGGAGGTATAGGAATCATAATAACTCTTGTTTTTAATGCTAAGACAGTATTCACCAATCTAGGACGTCTTTGGTGAATGAAAACCATCTCTCTGAGGACCAACGGTCGTGTATATAAGGCTGCCCAGTGTGCAAGACATGAACCATCTTCAAGTATTAGACAAGTGATAAGTTCAGTCACCTTAACCGATTGATATCAACGGGTAAGCAACAGAGAGGTAGAAAGTAGGTATTTGGTAATGATTGCCAGGCAAGTTCCTTTGTTCAATCGTGAGGTGTGCACAAACTTGACTGGTTAGGATATGTACTAAGGATGCCAACCAGTCGTATACCGCAGCGAGTATTCTGCGGATGCTTCGGCTGATAGACGTAGGGTGCGATGGAACATTTAGTGAATTGGCATAGAGAAATGAGATCGTTCACTGTGAGTCGGGTTCATCTCGCTGTCCAGCGCTCCCTCGACCCACAAATGAAGATGTCAGGCTCCTTCCACCTTACAGCCTGAAGAGCCAGGAGACTGATTCTTTATGCCTCTACCTGATGGCCTGCCCGGCGTGAGTGACTGTTGTTTCGACCATCACATCGTCCAGTTTAGTCCCTCAATTAATCGGATTGTGGCCTTCCCAGAGTGGGTAGCTAGGGACTAGGTGAATGTTGTTTAACTGAGTTGTTTATAACGTTAGTGCACTTAGTGATGTGGGACAGTGAGGCCGTAAGGAAGTTACCTTGCTGATGACCACTTTCATCTGAAGCTTGGTTGTTTGTTTACAAAGTGTAGGCACCCTGATGTTGAGCGTTCGAGTGTAGGGGTAATTGTTTTTAGTAGTTAGGTTCGCTCCTCTTTTTCTTTATTCTTGATTAGGTCTCGTTTTCTACTTCATGGTTGTATGACAGTAAAGCGCCAGTGAGAGCCAATGGTGTACTGCTGTCTTTGATGGTGCTTGTCAGTTAACGGGAATAAGGGGCAACAGAGGTGTCCCTGTATGTGCTCATAGAACTCACCATGTTGGTTAGCACCTAATATGGTCTTTTCATTCCTTGAAAAGACTGAAAATCCATTATCGTTAGTACACGTTATCTCCCTTTCCCATACTTGTGTATATTCTACTTCACGTCCGTCTGTAAATCGTTGTTACCCCTTTATTAAAAGTGTATACCTCGGTTCGAATAGGATTATGGAAGCCGATAGACCAAGCATAACGCCTGTATTATATCATGACGAAGGAGTGGGATTGGAAGACAACAGAACTGAGTCTGAACTGTGGAGTCTCCTCTGTTTTGTAATGAGCCTGTGATATATCGTGTATTTTAGAAAAGAGGGTTGAACACCTGTGGAGACGCTAAGAAGTTTAGGCTGACTGCCGTTGTGGCTGAGGTTTTAAAGACTGTTCTCTGTTGACTCAATGCTACCCAGAAGATAGGTGGGGGAATTGGTTCATTTTCGAAGACAGATCAAATTTTTATTTTCCATAGAACTTTGAAGCGACCTCGAGTGTATCCCCAGGCCAACATTGCCGTATATTTTAAAGTGTGATTGATTCCAGAGGAGTGTGCTTTTGAGATCTATCTAAAGTTTCGGTGAACGGATCAAACTCACCAAAGTGATGCTGACGCACCATCTGTGATATCCTAAAGCAGTGTCTATAAGGAGACCATCCTGTTTACTCTGAACTAGAAGTGATGTCCGTCAGAGGTTTTTCCTATCTCTTTTCGTATTCATTTGGGAGAAATGGAAGCAACTGTTTGAGGGGCACTCTTAGTTTAATAACGGGTTTCTATGGAGCACGGATGCGAATAACTGATACGAACGGTATTGAACGAATAACGCGATCAGAAATCCCCCTTTGACCGGCCCCCAAACTGCGAAACACAAGAACTAATGAAAACACGGATAGAACGGACTCCGAGTGAGCAGTGTTACTGAGTTACCGGACGCTTTTGCAAATGTACATGAAAAACGTTTTTCTAAAATATATGACCTTGTAGCCGTGTGAGTGCGCGAAGATATATATATACCCTAACCCCAACATCTCCCCTTTGGGGGGCGTTGATGGTACGAGGGCAAGTTGGGGATTAACTTTCAGGGTGGCATTGGCCGTTGCACTAGATCAGTCCATCTTTTGTGCAGGAACTCACGTAACGGCCTTGCGTGTTGGTTGCTATTGTTTCAGGTTCCCCTACGCGAGACCAAACGTATCCGTCAAGATCTCCGAAAGTACTTCTTTCTCGTTCGGTGATTGTTCAGTGATGTTCATGGGTTAGATGTGTTTGGTATGACGTATCCAAACGTTCTTTCCGCAAAGTTTGCGTCGTGGTAAACAATAGATTGGCGTTCTTCATAGATGGCCTGTTCGTTCAATTTTATTCACTTTTGGGTTTGGGATGGGTGAATCTGTTGAACTCCACGGGAGAGAATCCTGTTTTCTAGTTTCTTTCCGAGCAACGATTAAAACAGACTTTAATGCGCTTGATATCCTCATTCTACAGCGTTAACTGCCGTAAGCTAAAAATGCGTGCGTTTTAATGGCTAGGCTCTGAGTTGGGAATATCAATTTACCGTCTACTAGACCGTGCAGTCTTTGTCCCCCATTTGACGAGCGTAAGATATGAAGTGGTTAATCGATGGTTCGGCAGTAGACCAGGTAAATGATGCTCGTCTATCAGGCTGAGGGCCTCGTGATCTATTGTGGGAATTGGTAGCTAATCGGGCTCTGGTGTGTGTTGTTTCCTGGTTGTCTTCAGAATAAGGACGATCGTCGAAGTAGGAGAGTGAAAGCTGTAAAGCGTGTCGTTTGGCTTCACTCTGATGGTTTCTCTGGCAGGTGATCTTCTAGGCACCTTTGAACGGATTTCTGGATGCGAATGCATGAAATTCTTGGCTTGGTTGAGTTTTCTGCTTAGCCACCTTACTGCACTGAAAACTAATCAATACCTCACTGTTGAGCTTGTGAAATTAACCGTGAGACGAGATTTTCCGATCAACACCCGACATTTGTAGGCCTTTTATATGATCTGTTGTTTGCATTAAGCTTGTGTACCACGTCCAAGACCACCGATTTGTTCACGGGACGAACTTTCTTATATCCACGGAAGATCGTTTTTCGGTACGCACTTTGAGGATTCGCCCAGTAACATCGATTTTCTTACCTCACTGCCACCAGTTAAATGATCGTGAGGTCAATCTGCATAAACTTTGACCAATTTTGACGTAGATTCGCCAACCTGATACTGTAGCAGCAAAGATTTGGTATATTTTATCTCGGAATTTTTTCTGCATTGTACCGGTTAGTAAGTAGATCAAAGGCATATCTGGAAAGCAAGTCTATCGAATCAACCCCTTCTCAAGTGTTCAACATCGAGGTGAACATAATACCTTTATGTCGTAGTTTTACAGGGCAATCGTTGATGCAACAAACAGAGTATAGGTTCCTGATGTCGGACAGACTAGTGCCAATTAACAATCAAGGCGCTACCTAAACAAGTATTGCCGATTTTTCTATAGAGTTGTAGTTAGCCAAGTGTGGACCTTAAGTTTCTGGGCGCATATTTTTACTCCTAGTAACAGGACATATATGTGCATATATTTGTACTGACATCTTCGGTAATGTATTACACATTATGAACGGACTACCGTTCCGAATTTCAGTGTGAAATATTTTGAAATTTGATGTAAGAGGGTATTTTAAGATGTTTTTTATTAAATGGTTAAAACTCTTCAAAACTGAAGTCTCAAATAGGCATAACGTACCTGTGACCGATCACAGCTTGTCGAACGACCGACCGATCCCTCATGGTAAGGTACCTGATCACTAGCTCACGTAATTCCAATTGTTTAACAATGGAGCAACCGTCTCCAATGCAACAGGAGTTGACACTTGCTTGGGTTAGCGTTTAATGAGATGATAAGCTAAACTAGTGGATATGTAAGGTGAATTTTCAAGATCCGGCTAAACGCTCAACTGTAACTGTCCAAGTCGAGTGTGCTCAAACATCGTCCTATCTCTATTAGTGTTCCCAACTTGCGGTAGGTGCGCTGGCTCCGCCGCTTCAATATCGTATGGTAAACAGCAGAGCGACCAATTCTTCTGATGGCCGTATGATCGAAATTGCAATGACGGTGGACTGGCGTGGTTTTCTGATTGAGGAACATTTGGGTCATCAGAGCTCACGTGCAAGCTTCCGCAGACGGAATTGTGGTCGATCGACGCCAACCAGTCGAAACCAGCGATTAGCTGCTTTACCGAGTTTGTTTACAGGAAGTGATAATTAAAACGGGTTATTTGAACCCTTATCAGTTGTGGAACGGGTCAATAGAATCGCACAATCCATACCGCCCAATAGCAATCGTAAACACTTGTTTGTTTATAAAAAAGTGTTATTTTTTGATAAATTGAAATTTCCCACTGCCGCTCGGGCCACTGTTCTTCTGATCTTCTGAATTTGATAGCTCAATGCGTAAGAAAAATATATTCAAAATACAGCCCAATCTTTTTTTCTCGTTGTATCTTAGACTGTACTGCCGTTTCCCCTTATGCGGCTAGTCCCATTAGTGATTGGAACTTTGGTGAATCAATTGCGAACACTTAGAGAGACTTTACTCAGAAATACATGTTCTAAAAGCAGGTGCTTAAATTGCTAACCAAATTATTTTGCATAGCATTAAACGTTCCACGTATGCCGCCTGAGTTCCCGATAAAGTACATTCTGCGATGTTGCAGAAATTGCTTTGAATGCTACGTTTGAGCTGATCGCTAGTTACCAGTATGCGCGCTTAGATAGTTCACTTCAGATGTTCAATGTTTTGAATTCTAGTGGCATTAAATCAAGTGATTTGGTTGACCATTCCGCTGGTTTTCTTGGACCGACCCGTCGCCTCAGAAAATTCATTCAGGTATTCGCGGATGCATCGTGTCTTATTTGGGGAGGGGGAAAAATTCATTTTGAAACCGCAGTGATCCAGGTTTCGTTAAAGATGTTCCTTCTGATATTGGTGACAAATATAACCGGAACACCCCACATCATGGTCCGAAATACTTCGTTGGCTTAGCCATATTTTATGAATGTCAACTCACCGCTTGTCACACTGTTTCTTTTGTGCGAGTGGTGAATCAGGCTGTAAGCAGCAATCTGTCGGCCGGCGTATGGTTTCGAGGGTATAAATGCACTGACGACGATGGTTGCCTCAGTGCAGTGTCCCCGGATTCGTGCGGGAATTTAAGGGATGACATACACATGCTTGTCTATATATATGTACATAATCACTCGGGCTTTCCTTACAGCCTTAAAACCGCTTGACTAAGTACCTCAGTTTGGTCATAATATGTATGTTGGTCACGGCCGAATCGTTCGCTGTTCGATTACGTGATCCGAATCTTTGTTCAGAGGACTTTTATACATTCCTCGCAGCTACTCGGACCGCAGTTGGCATCGTCAACTCTTATTCACATCCCAACGTTCTAAACTCATTTGGGACGTACTTATATGTGAAACTCCGAACCGCTCACCATTAATACTTGTGATGTCATTTGAGTGGTTAGATCGTAATTGTTTGGAATCTTATAACGCCTGATGTACCAGTGATTTCCGTTTCGTTTATTTGGCTTTTGCAGGTTACCTACTAATGTCCTTTATTCATGTGATGTGGCCGCTGTTCATCGTGCTGGTAGCATCTCCGTAAAGTGGCCTTCCTACTGACAAGTATTTGCGGTTTCCTGGTGTGCTATAAACATTTCAGCCATATTTGTTGTTCCGTTCAAACCACTCATGCGTTCCGTTCTCGAACTTCTTTGTTGTGTGAGTTCTTTCTTTTGATACGTGCAAAATTCACTGGCCATTATTGAGGTTAATATTTGTAACACTTTCGCCTCGATTCTTGATTGCTGTTCGGTTCAGCCACCCATTGGGGTTCTGCTTACAATTCTCTGCCTGAGGTTCCATGACCGTATTGGTCGTATTTTGAACTTCACTGGTGTTCGGATAACGGACAACAAATGTATGGTCTAAGCTCTGTGGACCGACTCACGTCACGTCCTCGTTCAGCCATATAAAACATACCACTGTCGTGTTCATCTTAGTGACCTAAAAAATAGGGTGCGCTCGAAGAGTGAACATGGAAAATGGCATGTACGGCTGTGGCTATAAGTGTACACACAGAGATTACATTTTAATCTGTCGGAAAAAGTTATCAGCGGCCTTCTAATACAAATCACGATAAACTGATAAACATGTCAGTGTCCGTTAATTTTTTGAACTTTTTGAACAGATTGGAAGTAGATGAATAGCACTGAAAGGAGACAATCTATTCGATAAATTTGTCTCGCTTACTTATGTGTTTTAACATGATGTTATATGGTAGAGATTTCGTGGCGACCATCGCAACCTTTGAAGATTGTTCGATAGACTCCGTTAAAGGCCTAATATACACTTCAGGAACCGCAGGAACTGTACCGTGAGGGTCACCATCTGTAATGAGTCTAAAACACGATGCATACAAAGCGGCACCTATCCTATGGCGCGACCACGTTAGATTATGAGATAAAATGACACCCAGTTGTTTGATAGAAGCAGATCTATGAATAGGTTTGTGATTGTTTCACTAATAGGTTCCCCAGATTTTCAGGTGGATTCCATGTTCCAGTGGTTTGGATGAATAGCTTTGTCCAAATGTGAACTCTCAGTATGGCTTGGTAGTTCAGCTGATAGAGCACTTACTACATCTGGACATTCTGTTCCTGTCGCTGGTTCGAGTCTAGACCAAATTTATTTTTTCACAATTGGACCTCTTCCAAAGTTCCAACGTCAGTCGCCAGGACATTGGTGATAATATTTATAATGGTAATAATGATGATATTTATTGAATGAGAACAGAAATCATTTAGAAATATTAAACTTGAGCGACTTGAAGGCGTGGGTGTTAGTCAATGCAGTAAGTCCATACCACAGACACAGTGAGGTGAGGAGATATGAACCTCGAGGTGTAATATTGCGCGCCTCTCTTGATTCCCACTTACCACTTTATTGGTTTAACAGCCCTAACAATTTCACCTAGTCCCACACAATAAACCTGACTAACTACAAATGCTTTGTTGTACCTCCATTTGACTCCTAACCCTTTCCTTTAATTGCTGTTGGAAACCATGTGCTTAAGATGGAACTTTTTGTGTGGTTTTTTCTTCCTCCGTCTACAGCTTCGTTGCAATTCACGACAGTCAGCCAGAAAATCGAATGTGGCAACCATACGAGAAATCCTCGCTTACTTTGACACTGCAACTGAGGATGAGCATGCAACGGTACGTGTTTCCGATTTTCAAGTTGATTGTAATCAGGGAATGAATTGAATGTAGTGATAAGCTGGCACGGCCAGCGAATAGCCTGGTAATGACTTATAGTTAACATCAGAGAGCGTCGTATTCGCGTTGGACAGTCAAGATTTCCACTAAGATCACCTTGATTATTTGTCATTATTATGACGGTGTGTATGTTATCATGTATGTAAGAGATTTACCCTACTCAACTAGGGTAGCGCATGAACTTTCCAGCAGCTTGCTGTATACGTGACTTTGTTATTAAAGCCTGTGGTGCATTCGAACAGTTACTCCTTGCTTTTTGGAATTCTTGAGGCCTTCATAGCCATCAGGAACACTGCTCTGCTCGTTATGAGACTGTTATATCCAAACTCGTAGCGATTTATGCCCAATTGCATACGGATGTAAAATTACACTCCAAGAACTACATTATCGGGAGGATGTGAGTGGATTCTTCAACTGTCGACCCGTTACATTCCGTTGTTGGGATTCGACATCTGTGCTGTCCTTTACTTGCTGTTATTGATAAAATCTGCTCAACTCTTTTTTGAACTTCAACTGGAAAACAACAGTTACTTTCCCATTGTCTCACTCCAAGCGGACGAGAAATTGTCGATTAAACGGTGGTTGCTTTATAAATTGAACATTAGTCAAAATGGAACTTTGTCTTCGTGTTTATACAGATTTCGGCCGGACGTTTCTAAAAAAGAGCACTGGACCCGGCTTTTCTTGTTTGTGTATGTCAGCAGCACATGCTCTTGTCCAAGCTGGGCTTTAAACTTCTTTCCACGACCTCATGAGACAGCCGTGTTAACCATTCTTCCGTTGGCCTTGCATTAGGTTCATCGATTGGAGTTATCAGTATATTTACTGTCTCCTGTCGACACAGTCGGGTAGCATGATCATCACCAACAAACGTAAGTGGTTTGGCGTTCACGTACGATATTTCGGTGGTGCTTTATATGGGATCGGTGACTCAGTGGTCAACTCAGTTGCCTCTTGTAAGTATCGTCGGAATTCAAATCCCAGCTAAGCACCCCTGTTGAGCTCTAACAGTAACGAAACTCGAGTCTGTCGTTTCTCTTCGATAGGAACTGACTAAGAAATCTGTGGGCATATGAAACACATTATCGGGCGTGCGTGATATTGAATCGTAACTTCACTACTCATCGTATGTATGTGTGCGTTTTTTGCTCTTTGCTGGAAAACAGTGGCTCTGGCATTCACCGGAAAAGCAGTACTTACCAGCCATTGGGTTTGTCAAGTGTCACGCGTCTTAACTATCATAGCCTTTAAAGCCAACCCAAAATGGACTTGTCCTAAACCCACCGCTAATTATCCACGCATTGTATGCCTATAACCTTGACATCGGTGATAAGTATGCAGGTCTGTAAATGTTTTCACTCTTCTGGATAACGTACCCGTTTAGTGATTATACGACGAAGATTGTCAAATGCTGCGCTCTCCCCCTAGGAGTGACTGCCTGCGGATGCGATCAAACTTAGCCAGTTCACAACATTAGCCGACGCATACAACTAGGCGGTTTCAAGCATAGAGCGTTATGTTCACGTATCATCGAGGGGCGACACCTGGTTGTGCGATTCTAACAACCATCTCTGTCGGGCATTGCATGCTCGCCTAAATTGATTGTCAACCAAGGTTAAGGAGTACATCAACAGCGCACATGAATTTGGCATCCTTGTTGTCCTGGATGTTGTACGTGACAAAACTACAAGCGTACCAACTGGAATTGACGTTATTAACGTGGCAGTTTAGCCTGAAGTGCATCTGCGCGATTTTATCCTGATGGTACTTATGCAGGCTATGATCTCACATCGTCGGTCAGCCTGTGCATAGGGTGGATTGTTTCGAGCAGAATAAGTTATTTGGCGGTTGGGCGCCCACGTGCGTGGTAAGTCAATCTATGGTTGTACATGACTGTAAGGCGAATGATGTGCAGGTGAACAATGAGTAGAGTGAAAGGATAAATGATTTGTCCTAATGGCTGACCTGTTTTGCTAACTAGTTCGGTCACTTGCTAGGCGTGCATACGACTTTGCTTGCTTGACCTGTTAACTTCGGGCAAACATTTTTGAGGTAGCACTCTATACTTCCCCGAGCTGTGGGATATAGAGAACCTGACTGCACTCACTTGTAGAAACCGCCTCAATAGCTAGTTTCTTTCTTACGGGCTAGCAACTGTTGAGCGTGATGTTAACGTTGACAAGGTGACTGTCTTCGAAAACCAAGGGAAGAAGGCTTGATTCTAGAAAGGCTTAATAACCAGGCTACACGCGGTGCTGATGTCGATGTTACTACGGCTTACATCGTCCAAAAAATTGACGTCATACATCCAGAGTCAGTAAGATGATAATCGGGTGGAAGGAAGAGTGGACCAGATGGTAGCGATCCGAACACGGGAAGGAGTTACAGTAAGAGCAGACATTGAAAAGGAGTTGGGGGAACACTTTGATTGCTGCTAGTGTAATAGAATCCTCGGCCAATGTAAACGCGTTGGAGGCTGCAGTGTTTGATAAAATCAGTCCTATTGTGACGGATGACTAAATCGGAGGCGCGATTATTCTAACACTCGGCAGAATATCTCGACGTGGTGATGAGATATGCCCAAAGCCCCCAGCAGGGAGATTGCGGACGACACGGGCGACCGGACGAATCATCACTCAACGAAATCAGATCAACTGGCGAGGAATGACATGCAAAAACTTACGACAGAAGGTGTCAGCTGCACGCACAAAACCAGGCAGAAGTGCTCACAACGTTTAAATCGAAGCCACCGCTGTGCTGTGGATTGGAATTCCGGTTCATAAACGCGGGCACACGCACAGCATGGGAATGTTTGGGTTGGACATTAAAGACTGCTTCATTGAACGACTTTTCGCTACACCATGACAGAGTCAAACGCAGGGCGCCTTGGAGCGCAAGATAAAACGGCCGTTGTGTACCAGCTTGATTGATTTGCTTACAGTGATCAAAGTGAGATCTGAATTGGTCCACCATTTTTGGCATCCTAGCTTTGTTTTTTCTGCCAGTTCTTATTGATTTTTACAGTATTGTTAAACTTGGTGTATGCCGGAACAACATCTTGCAATAGATTTTTGTAATGGACACACGGAAAGCTGTTTCTCATATATAGGTATGTAGAACAAATGCGTTTGTATGGTTAACCATATCATCTTTATAAGCGCGATTCGCATGAGTAGGTTGTGTGAATTTCTACATACATAAATTCCAGAATATTTAAGAAGAGGTTTGAAATTTTGAAATGACTTAAGTACACGGCCTAGCACTTTCCCATTGTTCTGTGGCACTTGATATATTACTTGTTGAATATTGAAGTTGTGAATTACGACTGGTCTGTTCACACCTTCGTTAAAAATTAGCCAAACGTTTGAATCACATTATGACGCCATTGGCACTGCAGCACTGTGCACCTTTCCTTTCACTGCCAACCCAGCCTCCTCCTGACGATACAGACAACGAGTGATTTGCTAAGGTATTGTGCGGTATTCTGCGGAAACGGAAACGGCCGACAGCGACCTTTTTTGTCTTGCGGTGGCACTTCTTACTGTGGAGAGATAAAACTCGCCTCATGCACGCTGCGCCGGCTGTTAAGCTTAGCGCGGTCCACCTTTCTTTGATTGATTAGCTATATAGGACAGTGTTGTCCGCATGTGTCACATTAGTCGGCTTGCTATCAAAGAGGAGCTTCACACCAGTGCCATTTTCCCACTGGCCTTTCATGACAAGGGGATTAGGATACATGAAGCGGGATACCCATGGCAGATACTTCAAACAATCCACCATCAGTTTCCAGTCGGCTTGCAGAATAACCCCTCAAGCAGAGCGCGAACCGTTCCAGATGGCTCTGTGACCTACCCAAAGCAGCATTCAAGTATGAAAAAATAGCACTTTCGAATTTCTGTAAAAGTGTTGACTCTTCAAGACTCGTCTCGAGCCAGAAATGTGACCAATGTGTTCGTGCCTTTGTGCTAGTCGCTGCACTTCCTTCTGTGAGTTTGACAACTCAACCCAATCTCAACTAAGTGGGTAACGTGAATACAATTGGCCAGACTAATGTTTTGTGGTTGCCGCATTGAACTGTAGTCCCTTTTTGAAATTCTGAACATTGCCGGAAATGTTCATCTATACCATCACCTCCTGTTTCTTCCTCCATCGATCAGCTCCATTGGGAAACGGTGCATAGAACATCAGTAACACATCTCTTTGACTATCATAGATTGAATTCCGTCAACTACAAAGCGGTTATTGGGGCTAACCGACTTCGCTGACTAGACATATCTTATTCCAGCTTCGAACTTAGAACCGTTATCCTTTGAGGGTATCTTCATTTCCGTCTCGGCATAACTTCCTCTTTTTTCATGTGTTGGGTCTGAATAAAAATGTGTTATATATAAATCGAAAAGAAGAGTCTACAACTTTGTATTCCTTATATGAATTGACTGTTGATTGCTCGCGGTTATTTGTTGGTTACGTGTCAGCCATATTATACCGGAGATTTAGGTACTCAGTACGGGTTGTCTTTGATTCACCCAAGAAGAGTTATCCAATATTCTGAATGGAATCCTTTGGGTTGAGATGACTCATCAAAGGCGTAATTTCATGAAATACATTGACATGCGACTTCTTCAATGAAGAAGGATTCGCCATTATATATATATATATATATATATATATAAATTAATCGAAAAAGAGGGTAGACACTGAGTGGTGTACGCTTTATTGTGACGTTTCAAATCCACACTAGGATCCGTTATCAAACAAATGAATGTGTCGGAATGAAGTTGTTCTACCGCTCACCGTGTCCGCCTGTATTTGTTTGCGTATAACCATTATGGGAAAACTACATAAGGATGGACTTCGTATACAAATTCCCTGAGATTTTCAATCAATTAAACACTGGGAGGTATGTTTGTCAACGAATCTGGTAGACGTCGGTACTTGATTTGATGGTTAGTTCACAACATCTACGGATTGGCGACACGTTAAACGAGAGTGAGGAATTTTAACTATTTTTCATAACAGCAGTAAGTACAGAAAACACATACTCGGACCATCTTAAGTAAGACAACTAATTACTTTAGCTGACCTCAACTGTGCTACGAAGAACTCAACAGATTCGTTGAGCTTGCAGCCGTCAACTGTTTGCCGACTACCAATGGTTAGCCAGATATATAATTTGCTTCGATTCAACCGCTACCGACAGTGCATGGCAGTCATGTATTGTTCAACAGACTTATCTCGAAACCAGTTGCAGTTAGCGTGCTTGAACAAAGGATGAAATTGAATTTACGGCTAGGACGTCCGCCAATATTACTGGTGAGCTCTAACAAGAATGAGATTTTAATGTATTGATTCATTTCGAGGTGGATGACGGGGGACATTTGACTAATTAGGAGTAGTGTTATTACATGCTGGTGATGTTCATTCTGTACTTCTCGACCGAAAAAACGAGTGTGGTGGTTCATGACACCTGGCTCTCACGAATCAGGTACACGTTCTCTTTTGCATCCGGATATGCTGCAATTCCCTTCATTGCCGTTCTATCAGCTATGCCATTTTGTCTTATTTCAGATCAACGTGTTTTTGTACAACACTCTAATTAACCTCATGGAAATGAGTCAAATTGAACAGGCGGCTAGTCGAGTGCGGGCTCCACTCAAGTGTCCTTTGATCGATCGGTATGCGCTAGCCGAATTGCAAACCACGATCAAATTTCTCGTCTCTGCGCAGCCAAACGGAGTTGTTCAGTCGTTGAGGTTTGTGATTGTTTGTTTATCATCTCACCGATTCTTGTGTACATGTGTGCACTTTTTTCTGTGTCCACAGTTGCTTTCCTGTGTAGAACAACAGTGCATGTGGACAGCAATGGTATGTAACTCGATAAGTTTTACATCAGTAGAATTGATTAATCAGAATACTTTAGGTAGTTGACTATATTGGAGAATAGTGCATGGCCACAACAGGTAATCTTTACTTCGTTTTATTGGACTGTTGGCTATATCAACTCGAGGGAACCTCAGGTTTGTCCGTTTCTAGCGTCGCGCTTGATCTACGCACGGCACAATGTGTTGCCTGGCGTGGGTTCTCGTCACCTTGACGCTGTCGTGCAACTGTGGTCAACGTACCAACATTATGGGCGCTTATTCTTATCTGTTGAGAGTGGTTTGCACCTATAGTTGCGCACACAGCCACTTACATCAAGTGTCGACCGGACCAGCTCGCACGGCATACAATTGTACGCAAGAAAACATCAGGAAGGTAGGCCGACACCGCAAATTGATGACCTGGTGTTTTGCTGAGGTTGACGCTGCGAACGAGTTATCGTGTGATATATATTGTTAACTGGCACAGCTACGTCTCACCACTTGGACATAATAAACCTTTCATCAACTCTACAGTTTGACATGTTTTGGCTTGTCACTCCTGATGATATCGGCATCTTTTATTTACAATGTTTAATGTTTACTCGGTATGGGAGTGAAATGCTTGAAATGACAGTACTAACCATGCTCTTTTCGTAAGTGGATAACATCCATTGAGTGAGGAATCTAGCGAATTCACGATCAAGCGACACGTCCTGTTAGCATACAATACCTCACATTTCAATACATCCTTGATAATGATATCTATCTTTGTCATCGCCGATGATTACAGGGCATCTGTGATTGGGTGGCTAATTGCCACATAACCACGAAACAGAGAAAACTAAGGCTCCAATTGGCTGATGAAAGAGCAGACGGAATCAGGCTTAATTTACACGACCGTTTACGTAAATCCAGACAGTGGATTTCGAGGTATCTACATCCTGCTAACAAGCAGCCAAGTTGGAAGTGTGAATTAGATGCTATATCGAATTGATCGTCGCGTTCCATCGGTTAATCTTGTTTAGTAGACAATTTGGCAAAGCAACGGCAAGATCCACGTAATTGAACTCGGTTAACCGTCGACTACCGTAACACCTCCAGCCTATATATATATATATACTGATGTCAAACGTGGCTTTTCAATTATGATGGTAAACAATTGGGTAAACAAGGGCTTCCAGTCAGGAGTGCAAACTCGACAATGAAGCGAAAGTACGCAGTAAACTGCACGGTTAATTGGAACGGTGAGGTATGTGAACATCAGTGTGATCGATATAAACGAACATGGTGCACTGCGATAGTAAGAGGAATATAACTAATAAGGTCGGATGTGGTTCACTTGTTTGCACTTTCTCGAAATGGAATACATGCAGACGCATTCGGTGGTAATAAGTGGGAATGGATAGTGAGCTGACGAATCACGTTATTGTAAGAAATGCAAATGTACTACTGTAGACGTGTAAGTAGAGTAAGAGTGATCCGAAATTAAGATTCGCTGTATAGCTGGTTCGGCCACGGCGGTTTGTTGGTTTCATTTGTCTGTGGAACTTTCGAGTTTTTGCGGTTATAAGTAGTGCAAACTAACAACCTTACCTTGAATCTGTACTCTTCGCTAAATAAATGTTACCAATTCAGTAGCACACCAGTTTTCTTGCCCGTCTTCTCACAATGGGTGCCCGCAAGGCGGTCTCTGTTTGGTTATTTCTTATTGATGAGTCCACATTTGAACAACTGGACGTTAGTTTCCTGATTTTTATGTCCCGCGTTGGATTGCGGTCTGTTCTTTTCACAGCTATTGCCGAGATCTAATAGAAGCTTGCGGATTTTATGGCTTGTTTTTACGTGCTGATTTTCCACCTGACCACTCCAATGAATTTCTCCTTAGCTAGCCACATCGAAACCGTTTATTTATGACTTAATCGTGAATATCTTCATTAGAGGAGAACTTCCATTTATCGTTTTGGTTTCATTTTGTTACTGCAGATATGTTGCTATAGGCCTTAATTTTATGTGCACATGTGTGCCCCTCGCTATCAAATGCAGTGACACTTGTCTGAATGCTTGTTACCGTCTCCCTCTACTAGTTTGAGTTCTGCTGACTTCCTATGGTGTCAAAATAAATAAGGAGTCACCGACTCATTCTGTTGTTGCTTATTGCTCTGGAGTTCTGCCATGTTTTTCGATGGGCGACCCGCTCTCGAGATGCACTGTAAGATGTCCACGGATTTCTGTTATCGGCTTTCATCTTGACCCTCCTTGTTTACTCTTTGATTTTCTCAACGAGATTTGCATCATGTGTGATTTTGTTGTCGTTGCTGGTGATGACACGATTATGGGTCGGTTTACACGATCTCTAGACCCCATGGAATTTTTCCTTTCGGTTTACCAGCTGGTACAAAGCACGGTTGTAACGGCGCGGACTACCAAACACAGGTTGGATTTCGACCCACGATTACCTCAGACATTCGTGTGTAGATTTAGACAACGGGACAATGTTCATCTTTCGCTCGGATTAGTGCTTTCAAGTTCTGTGTATGTCACACTTCTTGAGGAATGTAAAAAGTGCTATCTGAAGTATTAGACTGTTCGTGTTACATCGCTGGAAAATAAATGCAGTATTACATCGAAGAAGAATCGCTTTCTTTAAGGAGACACTTTTACTAGATACTTACCGTTTTGCACTAGGTGTCTCCATTGAAGAACTATACCTCTTAGAACCCTACGAAAAACTCTTTTTGGGTTTAGACTACAAGTCCCCCCAAATCAAATCAAACACAAAGGGCTAATGTATTAATCGGAACGCGGACCGTGGATACTCTTGACAAATCACTGTTGTAAGCTGAAATCCCGTTTACGCCTCATTAAAGAACCTAGTTTAATGGCTCATCGTGACTAATTTTGCTTCCTGAACCACGACAAACCAGCTCCCACCAAATGTTCACCCGACCACATGAACGATGCGCTTCAGGCATGACTTGTAGTAACTGTGATTACGCAAAACTTTACTTCTCCATTTTGAGCAGCCAGAGCTATTTGTTTGAGTGACGTGATTGCTATGTGATCAGAAGTCACTTACACTGGGAAACGAAGAAAAACACACCAGAACAATCTTTGAGAGGTTCTTCATGCAATGAGCCAATGGGAGTAATATTACCACTCACAATTTGTTGCTCAACTCAAATAAAATTTCTATAATGTTCTTATGCCGTTTCTTAGCTCGAATTATCATTATGTGGTTCTTTAGTAGATACAGACAAGCATATGTGAAACCACTCTGTAGAACGACAGCAGATACTGAAGTGGGCAACTAACTAGTTTGTTGTTAGTTGATATTGTGTACCTAGTCGTGTGAATCTTCGTTGCGGATATAAGGCGGTGATGAGGGCACTGAAACATGGCCACTCAGAGTAAAAGACATTTGTCACCTGTAAGTTTCTGCACATCGATGTTCACGTTCGATCGGCTGAAACGGACAGCATCGGTGTATAAGCAACGAAGAGGTTAGGAAACAGGTATTTCGTAGTGACTGTGAAGCAAGTTCTTTTGGTGAATTTGCAATCACGCACAGAATTGAATAGTTAGGCCATTTGTTAAGGCTGCCACATCAAGCACACTGTGCTGATGTTGTAGACGATTGGCGTGAGGTGCGAGGTGGACGGATGATGACCTTGCTTACGGAGACGAAGTCGTTCACTAAGGGTTTGGCGACTGTGGGCGGGTTAAAACTCCAGGGCAGAGGCCACCACCGAATTGGTGGCTGAAGAATTAAGGCAAGGTGGTAGCTAATCGTGCTCGATGGCGTGAATGTTGTTGTTTGTCCGGGTTATTTATGAGATGGTTGCATCTAACGGGGTTAGTCACTAAAGGTGGTTGGGAAGCTGTCTTGTAGATGGTGCACTGCTGTCATTCATAGCTCGGTTATTTGGTTGCATGGTGTAAGCATCCTAATGTTGAGTGTTTCAACGAAGACATACTTTTCATCATCATCATCATAGACAGCAATGCATTAGTGGTTCACACTAATGCTTAACTGCCACACAACCATAAAGAAAAAGCAAACCTTATATAGGAAGAGAGAAGGAAAAAGAAAGGGACAGGAAGGGACCTATATACTGAAAATGACTACGTCCATATTCAAACATTCAGCATCAAGGTGCCTACACCTTGCATACAAACAAACAACCGAGCTGCATGTGAGAGTAAGGCGTCATCAGCGAGACAGCTTCCTTACGGCTTTTGCTGCCCCGCGTCATTAAATGCACTCACTTCACAGACAACTCGGACAAAAAACGACAACACTCACGCCACTGAGCTTGATTAGCCGCCATCTCGCCTAGAGTTTCCAACCACCGACTCTGTGAGTCGCGAGGGCTCCAGCCCGGGAGACGAACTCGATCTACAGTGGCCAACCCCTTGGTGAACGATTTCATTTTCCTACGCCACGTCATTATCTGACCACCTCGCACCTTACACCAGTCGGTCGCAGTGTCAGCGAACAGTGCTCGGTGTGGAAGACGACTAGCTGGCATCCTTAATACATGATCTAACCATCTAAGCATGTGCAAACGTAGGGATTGAACAAAAGAACTCGCTTGGCAATTACTACCAAACACCCGCTTCCTAACCTCCTGGTTACTTACACACTGGTGCCACCCGATACGAGCGATTGAACGCAGACATCGGTGGTCAAATACTTGAAGACGGTTCACGTCTTCTACCCTGAGCGGCCAGGTTTCGCTGCCGTAAAGTAATACGGCCCTCACCGTTGTCTTATATACACG